>CAUZXS010002830.1:2500-36724 GCA_963585895.1 Sepioteuthis lessoniana
AGAAATACATAACTAAACCCTTTTTAACAGACCTACCGGAATTATCGTCTTTCCAAAATCTATCTTTCTTCTTTTCTCTCTCTCTCTCTCTCTCTCTCTCTCTCTCTCCACACACACACACACACACGCACTCATTCGCACTAGTTTTGATCTCTAAAGTTTCGAATAATGGTTCACAATTTTAGTAGCATTGAGCAATTTTAGCTCATTCCCTCTTGGAACTTTTTCTTCTAATAAATATGGAACAACTAGTACTCATGCCGACTAGGTATTTAATTTTTCTTGCTATCAATTAAATTGCTGCTTGTCCATTCAAAAAAAATTAATAAAGGTATACCTCGGGTTACACCGTATCAAGTGAAATCGTTCTTGATTATATTTCGTTTGTTTAAGAAATATATGGGAAAAAATCAAATCTGACATTTTAACGACTTCATATCTGTCCGCCAAAAGTATTGAAGTTGTAAAATCAATAGAAAAGCGTTAAAAGTTCATAAAATCATGTTAACAATGAATGTGAATAAACAAATTGAATGTAATTATTGGTAGATCTGTCGTGAAATAATTCGAATAACTTTATTTGTTTTTTAAACTCTCAAAATCATTTTATTTCATAATGTCTCAGAGCAAACCACAAAGAGTCCGAAATCGTAAACTACTATATACATACATATATTAGTAAATTTTGATTTTTTTTTCTGTACTATATTAAAAACTTACGAACCAGACATGCAGGACACTGCTGGAGAAGCAGGGACGAGCTCATAAGTGATGTACTTCTATAGACCCCCACATATGGCCAGGCAAAAGCAGGACGACCTGCTCGAACATACATTCAATAGCTATGTGAGGATACGGGATGTAGCCCTGAGGACATGCCAGAGGCGATGAACGATAGGGAGAAATAACTAGAGAGAGTCAGGGATATCCGTGCTAGCGGCACGACATGATGATGATGATATTAAAAACTAAAATTAATTTGTTTGTTAGTTAAAATTAGATTCTTATTGACCATATCTTATTGAAAATGCATTTATAAAGAAGAAACATAACGGGAAATGATAATTTTTGGTTTAACCTTATGAGAAATAAATTTGGAGACAATTAGATTCAACTTAAGTCGTTTTTCGACTTAAATCACCTATCCTGAAACGAATTACCGTCAGAAGGTGAGGTATAGCTGCATTATGATAGATAAAATAAATGGTAATTTTTGAAGACATTTTGATTCATGAAAACGTTTTTAGAACAATTTGCTTATTCAAGCACCACATTAGCGCTGACTTAGCTTACGGAGAAAAAGCTTAACGGCCATTGCACAAGATTACTACGAGCTATATAGAACAAATCCTGGAGACAACTTTCCAGAAAATAGCTGCTGTACGGCCACCTAGCACTCATCTCGAAAACCATCTCATATAGACTAATAATACATGAAGGGCAGTACTGGAGAAGTAAGGACAAGCTTATAAGCGATGGACACCTGTGGACTCTTTACACGGACGTGCAAGATTGGGCGACCAGCTAGAACCTATCTCCAACAGCTCTGCTTTGATACTGGATGTAGCATGGAAGACCTGCAGGGAGTAAGAGACGATAGAGACTAATGGTGAAAAAGGGACAGAGAAATCCGTGCTCGCAACATGACATGATTATATATATATATATATATATATCATGTTGTGCTTACACCAACGGATTCCCTTTACTCTCTCTCTCTCTCTCTCTCTCTTTCTCTCTCTCTCTCTCTCTCTCTCTCTCATCATCCGTCCCTATCCCCCAACTCTTATGTTAGGTCATCTAGATTGCATCTAGTGTCCACACAAAGTTGATGTTTATATTTTTTTCCTGGTCAGTCCATACTTGCGCGTGTGGGGTTCAACCTTCAGGACTTATCAGTATTGCTCACAGCATTCTTGTGTAGTTGCCATCTAACTTTTTCTCATGTAGTGCATCCATTGAGAAGTATCGATACGAGCATTGTTGGGAAAAAAACAAAACAAAAAAACAAAAAAACAAAAACTGGATTTCATTTCACTGCATATATATATATTGCAATATTGAACAAGTCCTGGCGACAACACCCCACGAGACACCAACTATACGGCCACTTTCCTCCCATCACGAAAACTATACAAGTTAGACGAACCAGACACGCAGGACACTGCTGGAGAAGCAAGGACGAGCTCATAATTGATGTACTCCTATGAACCCCCACATATGGCCAAGCAAAAGCTGGACGACCCACTCGAACTTACATACAGCAGCTATGTGAGGACACAGGATGTAACTCTGAAGACCTGCCAGAGGCGATGAATGATAGGGAGAAGTGGCGAGAGAGGGTCAGGGATATCCGTGCTGGCGGCACGACATGATGATGATGATGATATATATATATAATCAATTAATGCGTTTAGAAATCAAAGAAGTACGACATTTCATTCCAAAGATAAAAAAAACAAAAAACGTTTGACTTTGTAAACGGATCTAACATATCATTTTATATCTTAAATATTATATAATTGTTTAAAAAAAGAAGAAAACATCATACATTACTATTACCTTGAATGTTAAAGAAATGAAAACAGTTTATTTTTTCTTTACTGATTTAACCGTAATCACACTTCACATTTCAAACAGTACAATTACGAAAGATAATATAAAAAATAGAATATACAAAGCACTTTGTGAATAATTTACTTTTCCAATAACAGATTTTAACATAACGAAACGTTCTAGTTCTGCTTTGAATCCAAAATAAACGGTAATAAACACAAACAACACTGAAAGATCTTCAGTGTGAATTTGAAATTAAGTAATTAAATAATAGATGAATAGAATTACATTTAATGATTTTATAATGCTGACGATAATTATATTAAGGAATTAGATTTGAGTGATATGTATTAGAAAAAAAGAAAGAAAAGAGATTCCATTAAATTTATACAATAAATTAAAATTATACTTTTTAAATGTTAAAATATATCAAATATAACTAATCTATATCATAGAATAAGACATTGAAATTAAAATCCAAATTGTTAATTATAATAATTTCCCTTAATATTTACTTCAAAATTTAAAGAAAAACATAAGATGAGTATTCAAAACTCTTATATTAAGAGATACGTTTGAAAAAAATCCCTTCTTGGAGCTTCGAAAAACACGTCATACTTCTCTGATTGGTTGGTTTGTTTTGGGTTTTATGGCAATTCAACCTTTGTAGGTTATTTAACGCCAAATCCACTTATATGTAAATAATCAGTTCTTTTGAAAACAATTTAGTTTAGCATGAGTCCACAATTTGATTGTCAAAAACATTTCTATTTCAACCTATTCAATTATTATTATATATGAAAAAATCAGTTTAGTGTAAGTACAGTTTCAATGTCAAAAACAGTTCAATTTCAAAGAATTCAGTTTAGCATAAGTACGCAGTTTAAATGTGAGTACAGTTTAATTGTGAAAAACATTTCTATTTCTTGCTATTCCGTCTTGTCAAGCAGTTCAATTTCAGTTTAGTATTAGTACAGATTTTTTACACACAGTTAATTGTCAAAACAGTTCTATGTTAAGCAATTCAGTTAAGTGTAAATACAGTTTCAATGTTAAAAAACAATTCTATTTCAAATAATTCCGTTTAGCATAAATTTTTAAATATAAGTAGGGTTTAATTGTCAAAAAAATTTCTTTTTCAAGCTATTCAGTTTAATCAAACAATTCAGTTTAGCACAAATATGATGTTAGTTCTATTTAACCCATAGATAGAGCCTTATCAGATGCTACCACGCGGGGCCAGAGTGGAATTAGAAGCAATGGCAACGCATTACTGGGACCTCACCATCAGACTGTTTAGTGACCTATCTAGGAAACTCATTGGGGTTGGGTGGGGTTGTACCCCTCAGCAGAAATGCTGTCAATGTATTCCACAGCCCCAGCCGACTCGGCAATACACAGAGTTATGTCAAAACAGTTTCATTTCAGATAATTGAGTTCAACATAAGTACACAGTTTAAACATCAAAACAGTTCTATTTCAAGCAATTCAGTTTAGCATAAGTAAGCAGTTTTAAAGTCAAAACTGTTCTATTTTAAACAATACAGTTCAGCAAAAATACACAGTTTAAATGTGTTAAAACAACCACCGTTTAGTTCTATTTAACCCATAGATAGGACCCGAATCAGGTGCTACCACTCTGGGCCAGAGTGGACCAGGGAGCGATGGCAAGGAAGGGGCACTCCGCATTCCCTAAAGCTCCAGCATTGCTGGAACCTCACTATCAGATTGTTTCGTGCCATTACCAGGACACTCGTTGGGGCGGGGGGTGTTTACGCCTCTGCAGACGTGCAGTCGGAGTATTCTACAGCCCTAACCGACTGGGCAAATACCTCTCAAAAGAAACGCCTGAATATATATATATATATATATATATATATATATATATATATATATATATATATGTGTGTGTGTGTGTGTGTGTGAGTGTGTGTCTGTGTCTGTGTGTGTGTGTCTGTGTGTGTGTGTTACTGGAAGAAAAACTCAACAGCACATCATTTTCCAATTGCAATTATAAATTTATTTCAGTTGTCTACTTGCTTAAAGAGGCCAAACTCTTTAAATAACAGTCACATTATGAAGAGAGATCATGACAATATACATTAAAGAACAAGTTTAAGAGAAGACGAAAAGATCAAATGGAAAAGGGTTACACTCTGACGCCAACCTCGTATGTAATATACATATCAGCGTCATTTATCTTTATTTATCTGCAAGATACCTTATGAACATCACCGTTAACTACTAATACGAAACATTTTTATCGTGAATTGTATCAATACCGGGATTTCATTTTTCATGATATCTATAATCACTATAATTTCTCATAGGCGATAACTATAAAATACTGAGTATAAATTGTTTCTCCTTGCCTTTTAGCCTATAACTATCTTACTTCAATTTCCAGATTTTTTTTATTTTCCCGGTTATGAAACTAAATACCTTTTAATAATGAAGCTCCATTTTGATAGATCTGGCAAGTGCGTAGTATCCTTACATTATTTTGACTACCAGGTTCACACTGACCCGGATTATTGGTATCTGCCTGGGGTAAATCTATATTTCAAATGATCTGTTAAAAATGTATATACAGAATTACTTAATTCCATATAACTGTAAATAATTTGTTTTAAGAAAAGTTGTAATTGTTTACTAAGGATTATCATTGTTTACAAAGGATTATTATTGTTATTATTACCTAAGGATTAATTTTATTAGTTTATTGACACTGTTTAACCATGCGCAATCTCGCGATTATTATTAAATAGAAATAAATACTTGAGACCATAAAACTATGTTTAAAACATCAGCATATTGTTGGAATACATGAAAGCATTTTTTTTTGTGCAAAATACTTGTCTTATACAGGAATACTTGATATTATATATATTCTAACAAAAACTTCTTAAGAAACAAGCACATGAACTAGGCATCGTTCTGGCATGTTGGCTTTTCGATTTTATAGTTTTATCGCAGAATAATCTTTAATTTTTCGTTGTGTTTAATTCAACAAACAAGGATCATTTTATGAAAGTGTATTGATTCTACAGCTGCATTATCAAGATAGAAATATACAATTAACAAATTTTAATCTTCTACAAAAAAAATTCATTTAGCATACAACCCAACTATTCCTATAAGTTTCTCCTTGATTACACGATGGCAGAAATTTAACTTTACATAAGGTGTGACATTACAATTTCGTATTTTTTAAAAATATCTTTCAAATCTTGAAATATCCACCCATGAATTTTTAACTTTCAGTTAAAAAAAAACAAGAAAAGGGTTGTAAAGAGGTAGGTCTACAGTATAGAGAAGACAATTAACTTGCAGAATCTTTTTTTCTGTCCCAGAAACTTTGGAGAAAGTTGAGCGGAGTGTGCGCATTTATTATCACGTTATAAATGTAATTATATTCTACCATTAATCCACAGACTACATCTGTCTTGTCAGCATGGGCTTTAGAATACGCTGACTACCTCTCTGCGGAGGTATAAGACCACCCTCAACGAGGATACTTGCTGGCTATGGATCACAAAACGTAATGCTTGAGGACGGGATGATGATTGCAGAGCAGTCCGTTATCGGAGAGGCTCAAATGGGCAATCGAGTCAAGCCCTTGAACCTAAATGATTGCCCCGAATTTATCCTTCAAAATATTCTTGAGGCAAACAAATACCAAATCTTCTCTATCTTAAAGGTGCTATAAGATGGTGGCTGGCTGAGGTTCAATATCATTGAGAAAAACAAGACTTGAGTATCCTAGATATGATATTAAACTGCATCTGATGGAAAGGTTCCTGTCCGTGAGTTTAGGGAATGTGGAGTACCTTTTCATTATCCTTACTCACAGGTTCAATATCATCCGAAGTGCTTGTACTTGTTATTAGATCGGAATACTTGATAAATAGTAATACTCGAAAACATTTAATGGTGTGCAAACAAATGATTAATATTAAATAGAATTACAAGTATTTGAAAAAATACTTGAGACCATTTAATTGCATACAAACGAATAAACTGCAAATCGTATGAAGATTAATTTACCTTAAAACTTAGAGATCACACACACACACGCATATATATATATATATATATATATATATATATATATTGGAATCCTGACGCAGGCTGGTTCATTGTATCAGAAATTTACAGTGTGACTTGACACACGAGATGCTTCAAGATGTTATCAAAACCCGGCTTACTTTATGTCATTCGGATATCTTACCTTAGTGATATTGGCTTTTTCAGCAGAAGCGAAGAAATTTTTCGCATAAAATAAATTTGCATAAATGCTATTCTGTCAGCTATCGCAATTGTCAATTAATGTGAATGGCTTTATATATATATATATATATATATATATATATATATATATATATATATATATATATATATATATATATATATACCTGATTTTAGCTTTAAATAACTCAAGAAAGTTACGCTACATAACGCTTAAAACCGAAATAGAGCTAGAGTATTTATTCATTGTTTATGATAAAATGCCGTCCAGGAAATTCGCATACTTCCAAATAATATTATTTTGGATATGTTGAACTAAAGCCATCTTTAATCTGTGATTAATACTTTTATTTTTCTTTGAAGTTGTCTTGTAACTTGGTGTTAACGGAGACAGGATTACATATGAGTCGATCTTATTTCAAGATTTGCGACTAAATGCTTAGGTCACTTAATATCACGGTTGTCACCTGGTCTTCATCGTTGTCTACACACTGAAACTAAGTGATAGCCATTGCTATCCAGTATGCTTTCTGCCCTGGCATTTTCTGTATTTCTGCTTGTTGAAGGTCTCTCTGGACAATCATCATTTTCAATAAATGTTCTTTAGCTGTCTGGGAAAGTCAATTGCATCTAAAAGGAAAATTATAAAGTCAGTTTGCTCATTCTTGTTCACAATTTATAAGCAAATTGTATATTTCTAAAGCAGAATGTCACCAACTTCATGAATTATATCAAGCATCAAATAATTTCAGAGTACTTAATACAGAAATAATCCTCGTATTATGAGATTCTTGATTGGATACATTGGTATTTATGTATAAATTGATTATCGTCAAAACGCCCGTCAATGGAGTTTGCGATAGAATCTAAATTCAAACGACATAATATCGTTCATGATGTTAAATAAAGCATAATACAACCACCATGTAACAGTCTAATCGGATGTGGCTGTAGAATAGATCGAATGCATCTCAGAAGAGAGGTAAGTCTCCGCCAACGAGTGTCCTGTAATGACATTAAAGCATCTGATCCATTCTTAGAGGTTTGGAGAATGTTGATTACCTCTTCATTGTCATTACTCCCAGGTATAATTTAGAATGGTAGCACCTGATAGGGTCCTATATATGGCCCAATAGAACAAACTGCGTGCAAACAAATGACGGATGTTAAATTGTGACTGGTATAGAGCAATAATTGAAATCATTTAACGGTGTGAAAAAAAGCTACAAAGTGTGCCTGCAAATCATAAATATATCTAATATATAAAAATAAATAGGATTTGGCATTAAAAACCCTACAATGGATAATATGCCATAAAATCCAACAAAAGAAAATTCCCTTGTAATATATATATATATATATAATAAAACACATAAAAGGAGATGGAAATAAATTTATAATCTTAATGTCACTTTTTTTTGTTTTTTTTTCTTAAAGGTATATATATATATATATATATATATATATATATATGTGTGTGTGTGTGTGTGTGTGTGTGTGTGTGGGTGGGTGTGTGCATTTATACATGCATATGTGTTGGCACCTGCTTTCAAAAATTAGAACAAAATTATTTGCTTTTGGACCAAACGAGATGAAACTTTCAGTATTTGAAATAATCATTGAAACACTCATCAAACCCTATGTAATGGTCTCATGTCCTTTATTTTTAATAACATTGTCTGTACTTAATCAATATGTAATAATAATAGTCGCTACAAACTTTGTAATATGACCGTAGAACTTGGTCTTCCAACTACAGTGATCTATGTATCTTTATGGTGGGTCTATCTTATATTAGTATAAATGTCCAGGTAATATTTTCCCGATGTTTTTTTGGCATGATAATAATAATAAACACATAAAATTCTCAGAGATTTTGTGATAGAAATGGACTACTTAATCTCGGCAAGACGACCAGACCTAGTGATAGTCCAAAAAAAAAAAAACTTGCCAAATAGTGGACTTTGTCGTCCCGGTAGACCAAAGGGCATAACTAAAGGTAGGTCAAAGGAGAGATAAGTACTTGGGCCTTGCTAGGAAACTGAAAAAAACTATGGAACATGAAAATGACGGTGATACCAATTCTTCGGTTTGCTCGGTACAGTCACCAAAGGATTCGTAAAGGGACAGGAAGAATTGCAAATTAAAATGCTAGTGGAGACAGCAGTAATATTAAGATCGGCCAGAATACGGAGAAGTGTCCAGGACACTTGAGGAGACTTACTGTCACTCAAACTCTAGTGGAAGACCATCAGCTGATGCTGATATTAAAAAACTCTCCATGTATACCAATGAAAAAAGCATTCATTTAAAAAGTGTTTGTTTATATAGAACGTTCTCAAAAGCTGATTAACAGACCAGTTTGAAAAGTAAAACTGCATATTTCGTATAACTTCTACAGAATAAAAACATAATCAGCAGTTGAATGATTTATTTTCCACTCTTTAGAATAAATATGTACTTCAGTGAATTTATTTAGTAATTATATATATATATATATATGGAATCTAACATACATATTTTTTGGCCCAGTCGGCTGGGGCTGTAGAATACACCGACTGCTTCTCTGCAGAGGGGTAAGACCCCCCCACTAACGAGTGTCCTGGATATGACACTAAACAATCTGATGGTGAGGTTCCAGCAGTGCTGGAGCTTTTGGGAATGTGGAGTACCCCTTCATTGACATTGCTCTCAGGTCCACTCTGGCCCGGAGTGGTAGCACCTGATAGGGCCCTATCTATGGGTTAAATAGAACTAACAGCATAAATATGCTAAAATGAATTGAGTAAACAGAATACCTTGAAATAGAAAAGTTTTTGACAATTAAACAATACTTACACTTAAACTGCGTGCTTATGCTAAACTGAATTATTTGAAATAGAACTGCTTTTCGACCTTAAAACTGTATTTACACTTAACTGAATTGTTACATATAACTGCTTGAATAGTTTGAAATGGAAATGTTTTTGACAATTAAACTGTGCACTTATGCTAACCTGAACTGTTTTCAATAGAACAGATTATTTACATAAAAATGGATTTGGCATTAAATAACCTACAAAGGTTGATATGCCATAAAACCAACCAAACCAAACCATTATACATCATTTCCCAAATCTTTTCTCTGAAATGATTTATTCTGATAAAATGATGCATAAACTTGTCATCAAATATTTTTCGCAAGTTTTGTGATATATGACGCAATCCTTCAGATAAGTTGTGAATGAATTCAGAAAAAGACGATGACAGTTTTTATTCAATGATTCTTTCATTTTTTTAGCAGTATCTTGACATTGTTTGAATTGCGTTCCAAACAAGGAATCTACACTAGTTGACCTAAATGAACGTTTGAATTTGACAATTCTGGGCCATAGAGGGCGTAAAAAGGAACCTTCCATCTCAGTGGTGTGATCATTTCTGCAATGCAGTGGCATCGAGACGAAAGTTGATAATTAAAGAATATAAAAAATTTTAAAAAATTAAAAAGTGAATAAAAAACAGTGTGAAAATCCTTTTCAAGTAGAAATATTTTTTTTTCCAATACGCCATATATACGAGCAAAATGTTCCGTAATTTTCCCGTAGGGGATGTCTTCTTTGATATCAGCAATTTGTCATGAAGAATTCCTTTTGAATTATATCAATAATTTTTCCAAGGAGGTGCTCTTTAGTTCGAGATAGCAGTCTTGAATGCGGCGACATTTTTTTTTCATTTGATATTATTATAAAGGCAAAAGTTTATCACCAGTAATTAACTAAATCTTTTTGTTTTTACGGGCTAAAACAATTTCTAATAAATCATGTATATAACTTATTAAACACTACAATTTTTTTTCAGATGGGTTAAGCTAATGGGTATATTTTGATTTGAATATAGATGATAAGAAAGTTTTGACAAAAACACATTCTTTGAACTTAAATAATTGAAAATGAATCATTACTTTTCAGCATACATTCCAATGTTATTTTTACTAACTTTTATTATTTTTTCTATATAAGTGATAGTTTTGATGAGAGCTGAAATTTTTTCTCAATTTCAATAGTGTCAGTTACCAAACTAGCTCTGGAAAAACGGTAACGTTAGCCACGTTTCAAATCATAAAATACACGAAATAAGGTATCTAAATTTTCAAAGAACAGAAATAAAAATATATTTACTTACACAAAGGAAGTGTTTATGTCACAGAACTAATTTTTCATTTTTTTTTTAAATCCAATTTTACATTTCCCTTGTATTTCTTACACACACACACACACACACATATATATATATATATATATATATATATGTACATACATGTATATATGTATATATATATATATATATGTGTGTGTGTGTGTGTGTGTGTGTGTGTGTGTGTGTGTGTGTGTGTGTGTGTGTGTTCTACTATTAATCAGTCAAAATTTAAATCATGAATATAAAAGAAAAACTATCTATATTAAAAGGTCATCTACAGTCTATATGCGTGCAATAATTAAACATTGGAAAGTTCGAATTCCCAAGGTTATGCATGAAAAAAAAAAAAAAATATATATATATATATATATATATATATATATATATATATATATATATATATATACAATATTAGATTGCAGGGATTACTTTCCTAAATAGATCACTATTCTGTATTTCATACGGGTAGAGAGTATGACGTTAATGTCGTTAATGACGTATTTTTGATTTTCACGTAAATAACCGGTAAAATCTCTTCTGTCATCTAAAGATTGTTCCTCTATAAAACAATGTGGAAAAATTTGGCTGTAATTCTTTTAGTTTTATTGATAAACTGTTAATCAGTTTTTATGTTTCATATCGGCTTTATAAAAGTCATTTCCCAACCCGTTGGGCAAACTATTTCACAATTCTTGGAAAAAACCAGTGGCCTTTCAGATTTTCCTTTTCTTTTAATATCTTTATATTTGAGAATAAAGCCAAGAACTAGTTACAATTTTCATATATTTTACTAAATTTTTCAAAACGATGATTTTGAAGAGAGAACAGATCTTTTTGTGAAATCATTTTTCGAAAGTAAGTCTTTTAAAACTCGTCAAGGAAGATAAACAATTTTTTTTTTAAATACAACACTTTTACATACAGACGTCAGACTTTTCAGTTAGTCAATAAGTTTGAATCTCATGGTTCAGGGCAAGGGGTTTCTCAATATGTGGATCTCCGAAAACTCCTCAAGAGATATACACATGCGTTATTAAGTGCTTTACCCATCGTATTCAAGAGTCCCTTCAACTGAACCGCCGATATCTGCTGAACGTATTTCAGGGTTCTTCTTAACATTTACAGCACAGTTTTGAGACTAAATTGTTTCCTATTGTAAAAAAAGGTTCCCTTACACCTTTCAATTGATGTTGCTTTACTTTATCATTTGTGGTCCTTGATTTGTTCCCAATCATTTTGTCCCCAAACTATGAAACACCCAATATTATTAACAATATATATATATATATATATATATATATATATATATATATATATATATATATATTGAGCTTACTGATTGTACGTTCAATTATTGAGGCCATGATAGATTGACAAGGGTAATGTCCTAATGGAAAATGTTTTTATATTCATAATGGTTTTCCCCAAAGAAACATTAGTTTCTTTAAAACATTTCTTTTATACAGAAGCCGCAAAAGAATATACATTTCGTAAACAAATTTGTTACGATGTTTATGTGGAAATTAGAAACTTAAAACTACTTTCGAATTTTACTCTTTGAACGCAAAACAATGCAAAACATATTACGTTTCAGTACATCTATGTATGTTTGTATGTATGTATGAACGCATCTATCAATCAACTTATATATGTATCTATACATCTTAATTTATTGAAATCTATCCTGGCCTCTCTCTGTATATTCATATCTATCTATCTACCTATCTATATGTGCATGCATAAAATATTTATGTACCAATATATACACAAGAGTGTGGGAACGGTGTATATGCTTACCCAAACGAAAATGTAAAACTTCTAGCACACACACACACACACACACACACACACACACACACACACACACACACACACACACACACATATATATATATATATATATATATATATATATATATATATATATATATATATATATATTGTCATCCACAGACAGGCTGATTCGTTCTATCAGAACTTTTCATTGTGGCTAGACACGCAGGACACTCGAAGCCGAGATCGAAACCCGTCCAACTTTATGTTAGACTAAATCTCGGCCAACAAGCGGACCACGTTGGCTAAGGGATATATAATGTCATCCACTGAGAGACGGTTTCGTTATATCACAACTCATCAGTGTGGCAAGACAGGAGAAACGCTTCAAGTTGGGATGGAGACCCAGGTAACTTTAGGTCAGCTGGACAACATAACCTCACAGCCAGCTGCAAACCCAATGTTAGCTATGGATGTTTACGTGAATACATTACCTTCGTTTTGTTTGCATTTTACGCTCTCAGAGACCAAATTGCTCAATTCGTAAGAAAAGCTTTGCATTACGCATGTGGCGACCGTTAATTTCTTTGATAAATTGCTCAAACTCCGTAATGAGGATCATAAAAATTGTTATCCGATGGCAGACCGTTTCATCATATCACAATACATCAATGTGGCTAGACACGTAAGACGCTTCAGGCTGGTATATATATATATATATATATATATATATATATATATATATATATATATATATATATATATGTATATGTATATATATATATTGAAGATTGTATATTTAGGCAGCAAGTTATTATTAGAGTAAGTTTTGTTAAAGACGATGGAACACCTTTTATTATTTTTAATTTTACTTTTTCAAGTCTCCTTTATTTTTTATTTTTATTTTTTCTTATGTCAGGATCTAGGTGGTAAAGGAATTGTCGCATATCTTCAGCCCAAATGCTTTTGGCCATACTTTTGCTTGTCATCAGAGGTGGTGAACTTTTTAGTTGACTGCTTGATTTTTTACTGTTTTAATCATTTGTAATATTTTATTTTGAAGTTGTTGGTCGGAACATTTTTAGCGTTTGGTTTTAAAACATTTGGTTGTAAGAAAAAGGTTTATTGCCTGAGTTAGTGATTTTAGTCAACAATATTTAATATATTCGTGTCTGTGTTAAAAGCTATTTTATATATTTTTGCTTTTTTGTTTTATGCATATTGCTTCTAGGATTTGTAATCGATTTTATTGTTGTTTTTATATATATCTATTCTGGAGAATTTTCCTTACAGCGGAACATGTAAGTTGGTTGATATTGCTGTTATGTTTTATAATTAAATGTTGTTTGATGGCTCTATTTCCAGAAAGGTGATATGTGAGACGTCGAGATAACGTTGTGGTTGTATAGCGAATGTAAGAATTTTTTTTTGTTTTTCTAACCGAACGTTTTAAAAGAAAACGCTGAAAACGTTCCAACCGACAATTTCAAAAGAAAAGGATACCAATAATAAAAACAATAAAAACTCAGACTGTCAGCTCAAAATAGCACAACCTCTAATGACGGTAAAAAGTATGGTCGAAAGTGCATGGGCAAAAGATATGGGACAATTCCTTTACCAACTGGATCCCGACTCGCAAAAATATAATATGGGAGATATAAAAAAATTAATATTAAAATAGTAACAACGTTCCATCGTCTTTAGCAAAACTTGCTTATTGTATATATATATATATATATATATATATATATATATATATATATATATATATATATATATATATATACATTATTAGAAAAATAATAATGTTCCATCGTCTTTAGCAAAACTTGCTTGAATATATATATATATACATATATACACATATATATATATATATATATATATATATATATATATATATATATATATGTACGTGTGTGTGTGTGTGTGTGTGTGTGTGTGTGTGTGTGTGTGTGTGTGTGTTCACAAGGAACATCATCGTAGCACATCCATAAGTTCACAGGAAAGTACTAAATGCTATTTCTTAATATTCTATTTTATCCTCTTAGTGTATATAGAAAGATTTCCCCATAAAAACATATATGCATGAATTTTTCGCTAATATGCTTAGGTAAGACATGGATCCATATCTGCCTAACTAAATATACTCAACAAGTAGACTAATCTGGTATTTTAGAACTGATGAAGCAACCAATCTAGGAAAAGGAAACGTATGAATTCAAACAAATTTTATTCTCTAAAGATTTGACCTCGTTCGCACTTTAATTTATCAACGTAAATGTTTTAAAAGAATTTATTGGAATTTATGTATAGATAGGTAAATATGAATTTAGATAACTAATACACACACACACACACATGCATATGTACATATATGCGTGTGGCCACGTGGGTGTATATGTTAAAAATTATTGTTATGATTAAAAAGTCTGAATAGTTTTAATCGAGAAGAAAGAAAAGATGGTAATTTTCGATTGTTGTTTTTGGTAAAAAAATTATCCGAAGCATGAGTTGCGTCCATTGTTCCATGTGTCACCCAATGAATGTGATCGGAGTGAATATTTGATTGAATGCAGACGATATACTTTCGAAGACGGACAAGATATTTAGAGGAAGTGACGACAAGGAATTGATTATAAAGAGTCCATTTTGAGTCTTCCGGATTGGGAGAAATCTTCTCATTTTAGATATTTGGAAACGAGAGTTGTTTTACAAAAAAAAAAAAAAAAAAAGGTGTAATATTGTTTTCTCTCACCAGAAGAAAAATTCCTCTGTTGTAGATTTTTATTTATTTATTTTTGGTAATCCTTGTGTGGGATTAAAAACAGATTCGTCTGAATCAGTGACTGAGTTTTTTTTTTCTCCTGGAAAAAGAAATATTATTTTCCTTTAAATATATACGAATTTATATGTATTTTTTTTTTTTATTTAAAGATTTTATAGTGTGTTGAAATTTATAGTTTGATGAAATAATGATTTCAATTCATATGTTGAATTTAAAAGATTTTTTAAATAAACAACTTATTTCTAATTCATTTAGCTTTTTCCTGGATATAAATTTTTTGAAGCAACTTTTGGTTTCATGATTCACATCCCAATCCATGCTATGAAGACTAAATGAAGAATAGGTTTGCTTTCTTAGAATTTAATATTCAAGTTGAAACAATCTGTGATAATATCTCTCTCTTTCTCTCTCCCCCTCTCTCTCTCTCTCTATATATATATATATGTATATATATGTATATATATATATATATATATATATATATATATTATATTATATATATATATATATATATATATATGTATAACCACAAGAGTAGATAATTTTCGATTTCGTCAAAACTTTTATTTTAAGAATAAATCAGTATTATACTCAAATATCAACTAATGTATATGTGTCTGCATGTGTGTAATTAAAGAAGATCACTTCATTAATCATGTAAATCATGTTCATTCTAAGTGACAAAAAATGCAGATGAATATGAGAATATTTTTGAAAAAATAAAATTGCTAATGCCTGATTGCAAGTGCGCGTCTTTAGATTGGAGAAAAATGTACATATCTAATAGTTGAAAAATGTACATATTTCATAGGAAAAAATATACATATATAATAAGAAAAAAATGTACACATTTCATAGGAGAAAAATGTACATATCTAATAGTTGAAAAATGTACATATTTTATTGGAGAAATATATACATATCTAATACGAGAAAAATGTACATATTTCATGGGAGAAAAATGTATATATTTCATAGGAGAAAAATGTACATATTTCAAAGGAGATAAATGTACATATCTAAGAGGAGAAAAATATACGTATATAATAAGAGAACAATGTACATATTTCATTGGAGAAAAATGTACATATTTCATAGGAGATAAATGTACATATCTAAGAGAAAAATATACGTATATAATAAGAGAAAAATGTACATATTTCATAGGCGAAAAATGTACATATTTCATAGGAGATAAATGTACATATCTAAGAGGAGAAAAATATACGTATATGATAAGAGAAAAATGTACATATTTCATAGGAGATAAATGTACATATTTATTTGGAGATAAATGAACTTATTTAATAGGTGACAACAAATAAACAATTTAGAATTGATTTAGATACAGGAACAGAAAATGATTTTAAGCTATTTTCATTTACTGATATGAACAGACTGAGATAGATAGATAGATAGATAGATAGATAGATAGATAGATAGATAGATAGGCAACCTTAAAAAGAAGGTCAATATTGACAAAGTGCGCATAAAATAGTAAAAATATGAGCATACTTACATATAAACTGCACACAAAATCACAAATGTGCATGTGAAGGGAAGAACATCCGATACGTGATCTATCATTGCAGTTAAGTGTCAAGTTATATTCAGTCCAACATATATCAGAATTCTTTATAAGCTAACTGAAACATGAGAATCATTCCATAAATACGCAAATAAAATTATAAACGTGAATAAAAGAAAATCCAAAATTCATCGAATTTTATTCAACTTGAGACTCGAGTGAATAGATCGTAAGAAATACACAAGTCTTCTAAATTAAAGAAAATAAGCATATATATATATATATATATATATATATATATATATATATATATATATATATATATATATATATATATATATATATTATACAGGTTGTTGTCCTGAAGACCTACCTAGGGCGATGAACGATAGGGAGGAGTGGTGAGAGAGGGTCAGGGATATCCGTGCTGCCAGCACGATATGATGATGATGATGATGATATATATATATGTATATTGATCATTAAATAAGTTTCCAGACTTTTTTTTGTATGGGCACTTTTATTGATAGTACACGTATGAAACTCTAGTCCTTTTCGAAGTAATCTCCTCCGGTTGCAATGCACTTGTTGTACCGTTCCAATAACTTTTGGAAGGCCCTATGGAAGTCCTCTTGTGTGAGCCTATCGATGACCATCGTCTCAGCCTCTTTCATCTCCTCAATTGTCTCATAATTGTCTCTGAGCCTAGGGAATAACCAAAAGTCACAGGGACCAAGTTCTGGACTATAGGGGTAGTGAGGAACTGTCTTGATACTATTTACCAACCCCTCCGCTCAGGCAGGACATGACACAAGGTCAATTTTTAAGCGGAGTTTAACAGGTTTCAATTCAGAGTTTTCCTTCTCTTAGACTAGTTGCCTAACCAAGTCTGAAGAACCTAGTCTGTCCTACTATTTACCCATAGCTTTAAGGAGAATAATTAGATTCATACCATCCCCAAGGGTATTAGTGCTATGTGAAATGCAATCAGTCTCGTCCAGGATTTGAACTCGTGTCGCCGTGTCCATTTCCTACGACGATAACGACTACACCACGGGCACCTCAATCAACTGTGGTGTATTGACTTCCTTACTCCTCCCACACCTCTCATCATCCCTCACAGACTCCCTGACTTCCTTGAATCTCTTATGCCACTCAAAAACTGATGCTCGATTCATGCTAGATGCTTCAAAAGCAGTCTGAAGCATTCCATACGTTTCTGTGGCATTTTTTCAAAGTTTAAAACAGAATTTTATTGCATATCGTTCTTCGAAATTGTCCTTACGTCCAGATTGCATTTTTCAAATTCACCAGCTGTGACAATCAGGGTATAATAGGGTGTATTTCAATTCCTGGTGTAGCTGTTCATTGGAACCTGAAATCATAAAAACTGGTCAGTCATCTCATAAAATGTAGAGCATTAAGATACTGAATTTTCAAGAGTCTACGACAAATTTAAATGCCTGTACAAAAAAGTCTGGAAACTTATTGAAGGCCCCACATATATATTTTGTGTGTGTGTGTGTGTGTGTGTCTGTCTGTCTGCGTGAATGTTTGTGTGTGTGTGTGTGTGTGTGGAGAGTATATATTTGATGCATAAATATTCAATGATATTTTTGCAAACAGACAGGCTAAAATAGAATACTATATTTTAGAGAAGGCTTTCAAGGGTAAACTATATGATTGTTCCTTCAAGTCATTTGCTATGCCTTTTGTTATTTTTACTGAACTTGCAAATACGATCTCGTACAATGCAGATATTTGAGGAAGTCGGCCTCGTGAGATCAGGCGAGAGAAAGGTGCACTCTAAAAAGAACTTCTTCAAGGATACTTTCCCATTTATTTGGATTTTCTTTCCAGCTTTTGCCTTTGAATTCCGGCTCTAAGTGCAAGCATAGTGTCAGTACTATTCTTCTAATAGAGTACCACTTCCCTTCTCTCTTTTCCTTCTCTCACTTTATCTTAAACAGTCATACATACACAAATACAGGACAAAGTTAAGGACACACACACACACATACACACACACACATACACACACACACACACACACACAAAAAAAAACCGTTACAAACACATATACATACATACGTACGCACGTACTTACATATGCATATATACAGTAATGAATTTAACACACACACACATACACACACACACACACACACATATATATATATATATATATATATATATATATATATATATATATAAACAGGGCCCGGTGTGGATAGTTGCTTAGCATAAGCATTTATATTGGTACGAAATGGAATGGGTGACGGGAGTTCAAATTCAGGACGAGTTTGTTTGCACTTTTCAAAAGAGTTGCAGAAAGGCATGGATTAACATATTCCCCACCGAGCTATAAGTCAATTTCAGTACAGACTATGATCTTTCGCCTTGTTTAGGAAACCTGTCTAGAAGGAAAAGTCTTCATTCAAAACACAGTTCTCCGTCACAAAATTTGGGATTTTTTCACATCCTTCAGTGGCGGTGGGAGTTAACTATATACAGGACAACAGCTTCTCATGCCTTCCTGTACTTCATTTTGCGCTAATGTCCCTTGAAAAGGCATTAATCCATATTTAACCCATCTATGGGTGAATACTTGAACAGATTGGATTATTTTACCTTGTCTAAATAAAAAAAAACCGAAGAGAAAGAAAACGAGCTTGACTACGCTTAAAAATTGACCTTGTCTCACATTCTGCTCTTGTCACAGCGTTGAATGAATAGAGACGGATATTTTTTGTTAATTCTCCTAATTAATAAAAGAATTTAACGGGGGAGATATTCAGACTGGGTTATTTTAGAACAATCACTTTCACCAGTAAAAACAAAAGATTACACCCAGCAGAACAATAATTAGGAAAGTAACTTTTTTCTAAACTACAACTGCAGTGAGTTCGATTTATCATCGGAAGATTTTCAATATTTCAAGTTGAAATATGGGAGAGAGTCACCATAGCCTGGGGATTCAGTTCTCACCTCTTTGATCATCTGCTTGCCCGCGCATAGGTGAGAAACTAACTGTCACCAAGTATCATTTACTACGGTTCTACACTATTCTTAGATGTACAGACTCTATAATGAAGCGTCTTTATTTATTCATCAGGACTATTTATAATAGAGTTAACTACATTAAATAACTGGTTCAGTGTTTGATCCTTACAAGAGAAAGTAGGAATGATTACTACTCGTCTTATATACGGGCATATATATCAACATCAATTTCTGATTGGTTGCTGTGATTGGCAGTTGCTATTAGATATTTCGGGCTTTGCCGTATTTTTTTTTTTTTTTTTTTTGGAAATTCAGAACGGTAGTAGACGTAGCAAGTTCGTAGTATCCACATTGCGGTCCGATCAAACCAGATGAAATCATTTGTGTGAAGGGTTTTAAGTCGAAAGGCCAAAACACCTTATGAACTTTTGTGATACATCCCTGAGGATATATACCACAGCACTGTTATGTATCTCACACCTATATATATATATATACATATATATATATATATATATATATATATATATATACGTGTGTGTGTGTGTGTGTGTGTCTGTGTCTGTGTCTGTCTGTGTGTCTGTGTCGTGCCTGTGTGGTTTGATTTGGTTTGGTTTTAGGGCATATCAGCCATTGCAGGTTATTTAATGCCAAATCAATTTTCATACATATAAACAGTTCTATTTCAAACAATCCACTTTAACAATCACAGAATTTAGTTCTAATTGATCGATAGATGGGACCCTCTCAGGAACTACCACTCCGGACCAGAGTGGACCTGGGAGAGATGACAATAAAGAGGTACTCTGCATTCCCCAAGGCTCCAGATTTACTGGAGCGCCACTATCAGATTATTTAGTTTTATATCCAGGACACTCGTTGGGGAAACCTTACCTCTCTGCACAGATGCAGTCGGTGTATGCTACAACTCCAGCCGACGGGGCCAGTGTGTGTGTGTGTGCGTGTGCGTGTACGTGCACGTGAATGTATGTCTGTCAGAATGGAATGATAAGTTTATATTTCTATGGAGAATGTAAATGTTTCCCTTAATGTTTTAGGTATATATTGATCCTCACATAATAAACCATATGGAAAAGGAAAGAAACATGTTATGCCTAATTTCTATAAAAATATATTTATCATTTGGTCAAAGATATATTGACATGACTTTGTGCATTCATTGATTCAGGGGATTTTAACTCTGTTGAATGAAATATTTATTCAAAAATAGTTCATATAATATTATTCAGAGGTCGGGTATCTCGTGTGGAAGCGACTAATGTGCAATTGCGTATCCTTTTGGATTAATACTCAAGAGTAAGGTATGAACTGCCTTATAATTTTACCGGTAAATACTAGCTCTACTGTTCGTTTACAAAGATGGCTTTGAGATTAAATAACCCGCAAAGGTTGATCTGCCATTAAAAGAAACAAACGAAACATACTATTCTTGAATTCAAATCTACTAATAATTAATAGACTTTCAAAAGTTTATTTGATTGCAAGTGGAATCTTTCAAAAAGATATGTTTTTTCACCGTGTTCTTATTAAAGTCAATATTTTTGCTTGAATATATTCACAATTTTTACCGCCGATTTTAAGAAATTCCAGAAAATTTATGGGACACTTGACAACGACTACCTCCATGAAATCTTTTTGATTTATATGATCATGTCCTCCTTGCCATCTTGTGCTTTCAAATACAACGACTGCGCCCCAGCAGAAAGGGCAAACCCCACCTGCTAATGAGACTCCCTGTTAGTCGTGGATGGCAACCTGTACTGCTTAAAAACAGATCATGGTTGCTGAGCATTCGGTGGTCAGGTCTCACAGTATTGTACCTACTGATTTTTGCAACAGAGATTTTTATTTATCTTCTACTATACCTTGTCATATTGGAATCTAATTCCTTTATACAGTCCCAATGAAATCATAGCCAGTATCCTGTTTAATTGGGGCAGGGGGAGTGTCCAGTATTTGTCGCTGCCTCCCACCAGACACGACTTGACACAAGGTCAAAAGCCCGAAGGCCAATTAAAGTGGGGATAAAGGGGAGGGGAGGTCGGGAACGAGCCGAGACTCGAACCCTGCTTGTCTGTGCTGCTCATCGGCTCACTTAGTGCAATGTGAGCCTGATGAGGCAAGCATTCACGAACCCAAATGTGGGTCCGGGCACGTATGCCAGTTTGCGGCTTAAACTAGACGCTTGGTCTAGTGCCGTATATGGGTGACAAAGGGGACAAAAGTGCAGCTCGCCCACCCGAAAGTTGCCCAGCCGAAGCTGGGGGCCTATTCGGCCCCGAGTCTGCTCTTGGTTTCGAGCACCCATCCGGCACGAATGCCAGACGGGTAATTGGCGAGTTCGTACTCCAGTACGCTATTACGTTCACTTTCGGGTAAATACCCTTGGGAAAGGTATGAACCCTCTTATCCTCCCAGCAATGGGTTAAACAGTACCACTACTCGTTTTCAAGGAGAATGACTTTGGCATTAAATAACCTACAAAGGTTGATATGCCAATAAACAAAGAAATCAAACCTGTTTAATTGTGTTAAACAAGAACGTTTTCCATTAATCTAGAACTTATTTTACCCTTTTCATGTTTTCATTTTTCGTCACTAGTTCTGTTTTGTTTTATCTTCCTTGATTCTTTTTTGAAAGTTCAGAGATTTATTCATCTAATTTGTTTAAACGATACAAATAAATTACACCACTCTGTTTATCTTACATAGCGGTATTTGATTGCATGTGAGATCTCACTAATTCTATTCAGAATAACTGCATTAAAGAGTGAGACAAAAAAACACAAAAATAACAAAAAAAACAAAAACAAAACAAAAGAATTAATAGCACGTAACAGCATCCATTGAAACGTGAGCAAAACTGTTACATGAATATCATCGGCCGTAGCGTGATGAATATCGTCTAAGAAATAGATTTGATTGTTTAGTTAGCTGGTTGGTTGGATTTTATGGCATATAAACCATTGAACGTTATTTAGTGTCAATTCATATATATATATATATATATATATATATATATATATATATATATATATATATCATCATCATCATATCATGCTGGCAGCACGGATATCCCTGACCCTCGCTCGCCACTCCTCCCTATCGTTCATCGCTCTAGGCAGGTCTTCAGGACAACAACCTGTATCCTCACATAGCTGCTGAATGTACGTTCGTGCTGGTCGTCCTGCTTTTGCGCGGCCATGTGTGGGGATCCATATATATATATATATATATATATATATATATATATATATATATATATATATATATATATATATATATATATATATATATATATATATATATATATATATATATATATATATATATATATATATATATATATATATATATATATATATATATATATATATATATATATATACAAACAAAACGATAGCTCTTACTTAATGTCTTATAAATCCCGTGCTGAAATTGTTCGCTTGTTGGCTGAGCGGTATGATACTAAGGCTAACGTAAGGTTGGCCGGGTTTCGATCCCAGCTTCTGGCGTTCTACGTGTCTAGCCACACTGAAGACTTCTGGTACAACGAAACAGTCTGTCTGTGGATGATTATATATATATATATATATATATATAGCTTCCTGGATAACATTGGAAATGAGGAATAGCTCATTTATTTGCAAACACTTAATTAATTTCAAGCATTGCTACGTAAGAAAACAAATTAATCTAACATCAGCCATCTTTTGGGAAACAGTTAAATGGATTAGAATTTTTTGGTAATTTCATTTTTAATCAGTTAGAGTAATTTGTTTGCACACAATGAAGCATTACAATTGTTTGCACCCATTTAAATTAGCTACGAAAAGACAATGATTCTATATCACATAGGTTATAGGGTTTCACGTATTGCTATGAAACAATAACAATTCAATTAAACGTGCGTAATTTTTTTACTAATATTTAAATGGTTGAAAAGTTCTATTCGATCCATAAAGTGTAATACTATCCGGTGCAATCACTCGGGTGATTTTTTCCTCACTTTATTTTCTTTTATCTTTCAGGATTTTTTAAAACATTTTAAGCTTCATTGATCTAATTAGTTTAAATAAACAAATTGGGAGTAATGGCAATGTAGGGATACTCCACATTCCCCAAAGCAAAGGACTGAAGACTCAAGATTGGATGCTTTAGTTTCATATCCAGGACACGTGTTGTTACCTTGTTGGTCTTACCTTTCAGAAGATATACAGTGGGCGTATTCGACAGCCCCAGCCAACTGGGCTGATAGAAAATGGATCAAGCGGTAAAAGCTCATATTCTAGACGAAGTTGTTTGCTTTTCACTTCACGCTAATGCCTTTGGGGAAGGCAATATTTCATCTCGTATCTTCTAGAAATTGGTCACTTCTAGGTTTGGTTTCTTTCTTAAGTGGCGTATCGACCTTATTGGGTTATTTAATGCCAAAGCTATCCTTGCAGATGAATGATATTGATAATATTAGAGCCAGATCTGGAGGGATAAAAGGGTTCATATAGTTCCCTTGGGTATTTGTCGAATCTGAAACAAAATAGCATGACTGGAGCAAATTAGAGACTATGCCAAGGGGACATACTCAGAAAGTTATAGAGAAGACGGTATACGTTAGATTTGGTATAAAAACCAATATAGGAGAAGGAAAACTCTGAATTCAAACCATGTGTACTCTAAAGAAAAGTTTACCGAATCTTGCATCTGGTTGGTGATGGAGGGTTCCAATAAACACTTGCGTAAATTTCGCTTATAAAATCAAGGAGTTTTTGTTAACCCACTTTTTAAACCGAAGGTGAGTCAGTAGGCCATTAAGTTGGACATTTTGCATAAACTTCAAGATATTTAGCTCTATGTAAAGGCCTCTTATTTAGATGAAATTAGTGAAAGATTTGCCTGTTAATTTTTTATAAAAAGAAAATGAATAGAAATAAAAAATGTATGACCGCGAAAATATATATCCAGTGAAATAGATGAAATAAGAAATGAGAATCTAAGTCGAATGATCAGTGTAAATAATAGATTTAGAATATTGTGTTGTTCCCAGAAAGCAAAATGCTAAAGAGGGAAAAGTAGTTAAGAAAAGCAGCTTAGGATGAATTACATTGATGGGATCTGATCTTGTGAACTCGGGGATCGTTTTAATGTTTCAACGGGGTGAAAGATTGTAAACTATTTTATCTACGTATATGTGATTACAAGCACGTGCACAAATATTCATATACAAACCTACAAGTGTTTGGTCATGGGTACGTGTGCGAGAGCAAATGTTTGTTTATAAATAGTGGAGTAAAGTTGGTGACCGTACTCGAGGGTGACCCGAAGGTTCCCTTTTCAGTAACTACTATAGCGAGGGGTTGGGGAGGGTGCTACTCCTTTCCTTGGATTGCTCCACTTTACCCTTGACATTTACCTTATAATGCTGAGCGTTAAGCAAGGAGGCATCAATTACCAACTACACAAGAATGTTGTGAGCAATATTGAACAAGTCCTGGCGACAACGACCCACGATACACCAATTATACGGCCACTTGCCTCCCATCACGAAAACTATACAAGTTAGACGATCCAGACACGCAAGACACTGCTGGAGAAGCAAGGACGAGCTCATAAGTGATGTACTCCTATGGACCCCACATATGGCCAAGGAAAAGCAGGACGACCAACTCGAACTTACATACAGCAGCTATATGAGGACACAGGATGTAACCATGAAGACATGTCAGTGGCGAGAGAGGTTTAGGGATATCTGTGCTGGCGGCACGACATGATGATGATGATGGTATGACTTAACTTGGGATTGAACCCAGGTGTCCCGGGCCATTAGCGAACACTCTAACCATCATGCCAATGTCCGGTATGGTTATAAATACTCACACCATATTGATAATAATACGTCTATATTAAATCATTATCATCATATCGTGCTGCCAGCACGGATCTCCCAAACTCTCTCAAAACCAGTCTCTATCATCCATCGCTCCCGGGAGGTCTTCACGACTATATCCTGTATCAGCAGAGAGCTGTTGAATGTAGGTTCTAGCTGGTCGTTCGGCCCTTTGCTCTTCCACAAGAAGGGATCCACTAGAGTATATCGCTTATGAGTTCGTACTTAATTCTCCAAGAGTGTCTCGCATGTCTGGTTCGTCTAACTTTGATAGTTTTCCTGACGGGTGGTAGTTGGCCGTATAGCTGCTCTTTTGAGGAATGTTGCCTCCAGGATTTGTTCAGTATTGCTCACAGCATTGTTGTGTAATTGACGTCAAGCTTTTTCTCCATACGTTTAGTTAGCGTCCATGTAGTGCATCCATACAACAGTATCTATACGACTGCTGCTTGGAACAAAACTGCGTTTTATTTTATCGGTCCGGTCAAACTTCCATAAGACCAATAGCCTATCGATATCTTTCCATGCCTTTGCTAGTCGCGTGTTTATGTCTTTCTCCGGTGATGAGAAACTGCTTCCTAGGTAGGTGAACCTGTCCACTAATTTCAAAGACACACCTTTTAATAGTGGAGATTTCGCCTCTTTGATTAAAGCAAATGTATTCCGTCTTGTCTGCGTTGACATGGAGGCCTATGCCACTAGCTGTTACAGACCATGTACCAGGGTTTCGGTTTGGGTTGGTGTATTTGCCTGAAGTGCTGTGTCATCGGCGTAGTCCGCGTTCGTAAGTGTTTGTGCGGGGAATCTTCAGCTTCCTTCCTTTATCAGCTTGAAACCATTATCTTTCATTAAATCAATAGACGTTTTAAGCTCGTAGTCAAGGCAGATGATAAACAGGTATGGGGCTAATGTGTCTGCTTGTAGCACACCTGCTACAATGTCAAAGTAGCCTGTGTGTCCATCCAGTGACCGGACTTTTGCTTTCGTGTTTTATATAGCATCGTTATGGCTGCGCTGGTTTCTTTGGTTAGGTTGTAGGTGAGAAGCATTTGCTCCATATTCCCACTGTGTATGGAGTCAAAGGCCTTGGAGAAATCGACAAATAATATTGTTGCCTCAAGTTTTTTGCACGTACACTGTCTAGAATTCGATGGATAGTTAAAATCTGTGATGTCGTGGATCGATTTCTCCGAAAGCCAATTTGGTGCTTCTTTACTATCTTCTGAATTTTGCGTTCTATGCATTTGCGCAGTAGAGCATTGTAGATCTTCTGTATTTTTGGTTCTCTGCGGATATAGTGAACGATAACAAAGGACTTTAATGAAATTAAAAAAAAGGTAATTGCGGACGTTTACTGAGTTAAAACTTGATACAGGCTGGCGGGGGAAGGATTTTTTTTTTTCGAAAGCCAATCGAAGCAGCATTGTGGACATAAAGGTGGACAAACCAAATGACGGGTCAACGCCATGTCTTGCCAGGTTTTGTGCATAGGAATCCTACGGAGCTAATCTATTAGAGTTGCTTCTATAGATGAGAATAAAAACACAGCCATCGAAAGATTGTTATATTAAATACAAGTACCATTGACTTAATAGATATAGTAGGTTGGCTAATTGGTTTAATGGCGTCCAAACCCTTGTAAGTTAATTAATGTCAAATCCAGTATATATATATATATATATAAAGAACAGGATTTGACATTAATTATCCTACATGGGTTCATATATGTGTTTTTAACGAATAGATTGTTGGTAATATTATTTTTTTAAAAAGGGCCAGAGTTCATTTGTTTTGAAAGTGATAAATGCTTTAAGTATTGCTATCAAACACTTATAGTTTTATTTGAACAAAGTCAAATAGTTTCCGGAGTTGCTATTTAACACATATAATTCTGATAAAAATTATTCCCTCATTTGCAGTAAAACGATTCCATGAATTGCTTTGCAATACTAAATTCAATTTAATATCAATTCGTTTGCTCAGAGTTAAATGGTTTCAGGTACAGGGTGTCTCAAAATAAATGCACACCAATAATATGATAATGTTGATTACTGAGACGAGAAACTCCATGTCAGCTGCTGTGAGTTTATGCTTGATCTGTATTTTGTGTGGGTACAGCAGAAGATCCTTCTAAAAGATTCTTAGCAACAATATAAGAGAAAGACAAAGTTCTTTGGAACATCTTTGGAGGGTTTTTTCAGACTTCTTTCAAGAGAATCTCTCATCGCATGCACATTGTCTGGAAATCTTGCAGTCAACTTCCTGTGATATCTGTAAATTTCGGTTTTCTTGTTGAGGTTAGCTTATTTACTGACGCATTGGTTTAAACTTTTTGTACCCAACGAAAAATTTAACTTTTCTGAGGATAATTGTTAAAGTTAAATTTCCTGTGAAATTTGGCTTGCATAGTTTTGAATGATTTTATATCCAAATCAGTAGTGACACATAATATTTTTCCTCTCTTATAGAAATCATTTTGACCAAGGATTAATAGTTACAGTATTCTATTTTAAAATCTGAAACAAAAAAGACCACAACATCATTATAAGTAGAATTATTAGCAGTCAAACGTTCCTATGTATAGTGCAACACCCTCTATAAGGCATTGTGATCTAGGATTAATAGTTGTTTGATACTATTTTCAAATCTGAAACGAAAAAGAAAACAACGTTATTATTGACAGCCCCATGGGTTTCATGTACATTGATACACCCTGTATAAGAAATGATTGAATATTTTGGACCATTTATGAAAATCTAACAGATGCACCCACTCCAAGTCAGAGTAGACCCTAGAATAAAGGTAAATACGGGATACCACCCTCCCAAACTCCAAGCCTGGAGCTGATTTAGTTTAATGTCATAATAAGTACACTAAATGCACTCAAAAAAGTTTCTCTACCATTAATAATCCTATTCAATATTTTTCATCCTTTTGCCCACAATTAAATGGTTTCAAACATTGCTACGTAACACTAATAGTTTATGTTCAGTTTGACTTTGTTTGGTTCAATGGCATTTGAAACATTGTAGGTTATTTAATGCCAAACTCATTTATATATATATATATATATATATATATATATATATATATATATATATATATATATATATATATAAAGTTCTATTTCAAACAATTTAGATTCGCATAATACAAGTTTTTGCTTACACACAGTTAAAAGTATAAACAGTTCTATTTCAAACAATTCAGTTTAGAATCAGTAAGCTGTTTAGTTCTATTTATTTCGTAGATAGGACCCTATCAATTGCTACCACTCCAGGCCAGAGTGAACTTGTAAGCGATAGCGATGAAGGAGTACTCTGCATTCCCCAAAGCTCCAGCATTACTTGAGTCTCCCCATCAATTTCGACGCCCCGGCCAATTGAACCAACAAATAGTTTGATATTAATCAATTCAATATTAATCATTTATTAGTACATAATTAAATGGTTTCAATTATTATCATATAACACTAATAAGTCAATTGCCCAGTCGGCTGGGGGTGCTGTAGAATACACCGGCTGCACCTCTGCAGAGGGGTAAGACACCCCCCCAAAGAGTGTCCTGATATGACACTAAACAATCTGATGGTGAGGTTCCAGCAGTGCTGGAGCTTTGTGGAATGCGGAGTACCCTTCATTGTCATCGCTCCCAGGTCCACTCTGGCCCGGAGTGGTAGCACCTGATAAGGGTCCTATCTATGGGTTAAATAGAATTAACAGCATACTTATGCTAAAATGAATTGAGTAAACAGAATAGCTTGAAATAGAAATGTTTTTGACAATTAAACTGTACTTACATTTAAACTGCGTGCTTATGCTTAACTGAATTATTTCAAATTGAACTGTTTTTCGACATTAAAACTGTATTTACACTTAACTGAATTATTACATATAACTGCTTAAATATTTTGAAATGGAAATTTTTTTGACAAGTAATCTGTGTACTTATGCTAAACTGAATTGTTTTAAATAGAACTGATTATTTTTATAAAAATGGATTTGGCGTTAAATAACCTACAAAGGTTGATATGCCATAAAACCAAACCAAACAAACAATCCAAACTAATAAGTCAATTTAATATTAATCAATCTGCACACAGTCGTTCGATTTAACATTAATCATTTCTTAGCAAAAATTAAAATGGCTTCAAGCACAGTAAATGATCAAATAGTTCTATTTGATCGATATTTGGGATCCTAATAGATTCTAAAACCCCTAGGTAGAGTGGACCTGGGAGTAATGAAATTAAGGGTTTCTCCACATCTTCACAAGCTCAGATATATCGATATAAGTGTATTATACACTTCCGATTTTTATAGATATTTCTATATTCATTTTTCAAGTGTATGACTTAAATGTATATCTTCATCGTCGTATTCAAATGAAACATATTCTCTCTCTCTCAAACCATTGATTAGACCTCTCTCTCTCTCAAACCATTGGTTTAGACCTCTAGACGGCACCATGTGTCCGCAAGTGTATTTTCGGTGTAGATCCAATCGTTTGAATATAATAAAGAATAAAGCAGATAAGTATATGATGTTTAGCTTTTTTATTTTATTTTTTTTTGTTGGCAAGCAAGATATCGTATCTCTGTTTAAAGACAGTATAAAAATGTCGCCAACATTATAGTCGAAGTACAGATATTTTCGAAAACGTCCTATAAAAAAAGAATCAAATCCATGTCTGTCACTTTTAATCAAATTATATATAAATATGTATGTATGTGTATGTGTGTGTGAGCGTGCGTGTGTTTGAATGTGTGTGTATAGACGTACACATACACATAATCTCACTTACGCATACACGCACGGTCTTATACACACACGCTCACATACAGAAACGCGCGAGCGCACACACACACACACACACACACACACACACACACACACACACATATATATATATATATATAATATATATATATATATATATATACGAAGGGTAAAACGAGGAGCGGAACGTATGTAGATATATAGCTCTATTCATATTTGTTTGGGCATTCATTCCCTGTTATTTCTCAAGATTGAGCCAATAGAAAAATCTTTATCAAATACTAATGATTTGTATACAATTATCTGTTTACAAGCTTTCCAATCTAATATCAGCAGTTTGGGGTTGTAGAATACACCGACTGCATCTCGGCAGAGGGGTAAGTCTCTTCCCCAACAAGTGGCCCCGTTGGCTGGGGCTGTAGCAAATACCAATTGATTCTCTGCAGAAGCGTAAGACCCCACTCCCAACGAGTGGTCAAGTCGGTTGGGGATGTAGAATACACCGACTGCATTTCTTCAGAGGAGTAAGATCCCCACCAAACTAATGGCCCTGTCGGCTACAATTGTTGAATACACCGAGAGCATTTCAGCAGAGGGGTAAGATTCCTCCAACGAGTGTACTGGATCTGACTCTAAACAATCTGATCGTGAGTCTCCAGGAACGCTGGAGCATCGGGGCATGCGAAGTACCCCTTAATTACTATCACACCTATGTATACTTTGACCAGGAGGGGTAGAACCTAATAGGGTCCTTTTTATGGGTCAAATAGGACTGTTTGACAATTGAAATGTGAGCCAAAATGACTCATGCTAAATTAAATTATTTGAAATAGACTAGTTTTATCATATATCCGTGTATAAAAAAAAATTACTGATCTTTAATTGAATTGTTAATAAAACTTGACAACATTTGGAACTTTGTTGAATTATGTTAAATTTAATTACATGGAATTGAACTGTTCGATCATTAAACTGTGTATAAACCAATTACTGATGTTAAATTGAATTGTTAAATATAGATAGCAATACTTGGGATCCATTTAACTGTCTGCAAACGAATGAGTAACGTAGAATAGAATAGATTTAACGAGAAATACTTTTAACCACTTCACTGTGTGTAAACAAATAATTAATATTGAATAGAATTATATATGTTAAGTAGCAATAACTGAAATCATTCACCTGTGTAGAAATAATAGTAAACAAGTTAGCTCTTACTCATTTTTAGATAATATTACCGATGCACTAATCCCTTGCATGTCATGTATATCTATTTAAATGTGTGTCAACAAATGGCTGATGTTAGATTGTTACTGTTACATAACGATACTTGAAACCATTTAACAGTGTGAAAACAAACTTTAATCAAGAAAAAAATGTTTACACATCATGCATTATATATATATATATATATATATACTATATATATATATATATATATATATATATATAAAGAGGGTTTGGCATTAAATAATGTACGATTGTTCATATGTCATGAATACAAACTAAAACAAATTTATGTTAGCACTTTGCATATAGATATATGGTTGCACGAATCCTTATTTATTTCTAATAATTTTCGAAAATTGTGCTTTTAAGCTATAGTTGGAAGCCTAATTGGTACAAACACTCCGATGTTAAGTGAATCTTGGAGTAATGGTAATGTTTTCCTGAACAGGAGCCACTGAACCAGACTAATTTTAGAGTTGTATTCAGGACACCCCTTGGTGGTATTTAATATATGCAGTCGATATATTCTTATCTCCATCAACTGCTCAACCACCACTATTTGAACAATTCTGTTAAATAAAAGCAAAGAAACGCCCTTATATATGTACGCGTGTGCGTGTCCATCTATGAGTGCAATTGTGTTTGGGGTTGGCGGCTTGTGTAGATGTGAATGTGTGCGGATGCGAATTGGTAAATACGCGTGCGTGCAAGTGCGTGTTTATATCGGGGGATAAATATTTGTTTGAGGAATCTCTTCTAGCTCATTTTTCAAAGTTGTTTTTCATATTCTCATCATTTCTTCACCACAGCCTTTTTCTGATTGTCTTTGAACTTAACGGAACATTCAACTAAATTGTATTTCTCGTAAAGAACGATTTCAATTTTAGAATATTAAAACATCTGGAGTATTTTAAAACAGATGACAGTGACATTGACTGGTTTGGATAAAACTGCAAAGGGGAATGAGATTCTTATGCTAACGTGTGAATATCTGCAGCTCTCTATTTGTACTAGGAAGATTTGTATAGTGTACTTATATTAGCAACTCATTTCCTAACTCTATTTTCAGTTCCAGTGTCATTCAGACAATGCAATTGTTTTTCCGTCGCGTTGTACAATAAGAATTTATTGCATCCTTATCAATTTACATTAGAAAGCATATTGAATTGCCGGAGACTGGAAAAATCTCATTTAGTTATTTCCAATGTAATCATAAATCCACATCCGATAATAATAAATTGATATATAATAACTGATAAAATTTCAATTCGTACAATAGTTCAGAATGATGACCATTTTCGTGAGAGCACTTAAAGAGTTTTTACAGAAAAGCTCAGCTCCCAAAAGACGTTCCCAGGAATCTGTATGTTAGAATCAACAGTTTTTTCTCCCTTTTTTTCTATGAATTGCATTATCTTGGGGTTATACACGTACACTTTCTTTTTATTAATATCTTCCAAACAAAGAAATCTGCTGAAACAAGGTCAGGTGATTGAATAATCTCGATCAAAGTTAGCTTAAAGGTTATATGATAAAAAATCAATTAACTATCGAAAAAGGATGCTTTTTATTTTGCATTATGCTGTGTTATCAATGCTCTATTAGTATTCAGAAAAATTCTATGATTAGGAATTGCTTTAAATCATTGAAAATACAAAGAAAATAGTTTACTCCAATTGTTATATTGTAGTCTTTTGAATTCGTGAAACAAGTACTTTTATTACGAAGTGTTTTATGGCAAAAATGTATTTTTCAATATATATATATATATATATATATATATATATATATATACACACACACATATATATATATATATATATATATATATATATATATATATATATATATATATATATAAGGGGGATGTAACTTCTAAGGTTCACCTCGAAAAAAGAGCCACAGCTGAAAATATTTTCTTATGATAACCCTCTACAAATGCCTGTAAAACAAGAAAAAAACTAATTCAGATTTCTGTTACAATTACTATACCTGTGTGGCCTATACAAAGTTGTAACAACTCTAAAATCTTGTTTAAGCACAGAAATGTCTGATGGATCCTCTTACGACACACACACACACACACACACATATATATATATATATATATATATATATATATATATATTGAAATAAAGAAAATTTTTACAAAGGATTTTTCATCAATCAGAACTGTTCTCGATATTAACTTTCAGTGCAAGATAAAACCTGAAATAAATGAATCTTTATTTAACACTTTA
>CAUZXS010002831.1:5000-24245 GCA_963585895.1 Sepioteuthis lessoniana
GGTTTTAGAACTTCAAATTTTCCATTCCAAATATAATAGCAAAAGGTAAAAGAAAATGGTTTTTAAACTAAGAGATGAAAAACAGCCCACATAAAAATATCATTAATGTCTGTTAATACTTAATTCATTACCAATTACATACATAATTATATGTTCTTAATTTTGATCAGAACAATTCTTTTCTTTTACTACAAGAATTCAAACCTGCAAACCAGATCTCCATCAAAATAATCATATATGTGCATACGCACACACACGTGTGTGTGTGTGTGCGCAACTGCTTACACACATGCTCATATATATCAGTTATATAGATCAATTAATATATCTCTATAATTGCAAGATCATGTATCTATATTCATATAGGAACATCAATAATTATTATCATTCAAAAAAAAAAATAACAGAAAATGATTTTTAAACTAAGAGATGAATCCTGAATGAATTAAGAATTAACAGAATGACATTTCGTGAAAATGTTATTTACTTTGTTAATTTCTAATTCATATATATATATATATATATATATATATATATATATATATATATATATATATATATATATATATGAATAATTGTACAATTATATATGCATAAATTATCAAACAATTATATAAATATGTATATAAGCACAGCATTATTTTTTATAATTATATAAGCATAAATAAGTTGGTGACTGTCATCGAGGGTGATCCCGAGGCTGCCTTTTAAATAGCTACTATACCAGTGTAGGGGAGAGCGCTACTCCATTCCTTGGATTGCTCCACTTTACCCTTGATCTATACCTTATAATGCTGAGTGTTAAGTAAGGTAGCATCAAGTACCATGTTTTGAGTCTTTGGTATGACTTGACCCGGAATTGAACCTTGGTCTCCCAGACCATAAGCGAACACTCTATTATTAGGCTAATAGCGTGGTTTTATGCATAAATATGTATAAATAATCAAAGAATTATATAGATATAAATAATAGTGCTGTACTTTACACACATACACTTTATATATATATATATATATATATATATATATATATATATATATATATACACACACACACACAAACATCAAAATTATACACTTCATATATCCGAGTTCACTTTTGTTTTAAAAAGAAAAACTTAGGGTTGTATTTCTTAGAAATTTCAGCAAATAATCAATAGATAATCTTTAGAATCTCCTTTACTGCCATCTTGCACCCCCCCAACTCTGAAAATTTTTTTTCAAATTTGCCATTTCTGTTTTGTAATATTATATTTAATATAAAACTTGAATTAATTCAGTTTCTGAAATTTCTAATTGTTTTCCCCCCTCATACACAAGAAGGTTAGATTACAATTGTCAAAAATCATTTAAAGGAATATATTAAGTCATGATTTTTAAACCTTTTCCTTTTGCATATTTCACCAAATGTCAACAACCCAAACAAACTCAAGTAAATTTTGATAATAGACAACTATCCACTAAATTAATATTTTAGCCTACAGCTGAAAATAAAACAAAATTTACTTTCTTAAAAATTACCAAAAAAAATTTTTTTTTCATGAAAAATTGACATCATTTTAATTAAATAATATCTAATGAGAAAAATTTTTTTAATCAGAAAAAACAATCACCCCCGCCAAAAAAAAAAAAAAAAGGATTATTCTGTCAACATCAGGTCATAGATTTTCCCCCCCGGGGTGGATAGAAATAAGTTTAAAGAAATATTTCTTTCCATGTTTTTTTTACAAATGTAAAATAGTTTAATATCAATTTTATCTTTAATTCAGGAAACTATTTCTTGATTAAAAAAAAAAAGAATTTTATTTTAAAATAACAAAAAAAAAAAAAAAATGAAATCTTGAACACTAAGTCAATAAAATCTAAATCTACGGCAAAAAGTTTAAATTGAAATTTTTAAACAAATGAGTTTTTATTGGGTAGCAAAATCTATTGAATACAAAGAATAGATTTTGATAAATGTTAGAATTTTGACATGTTTGAAGAATTTCATAAGAATTCTGATAATGGCTCTGCATTCTTGTAAATATTTTACATGTTAAGCACTTTCATGAAAAAATTTTTTTGTAAAGCTCTAAGAACATTTAACTACATATGCCTCAATTCATTTAAATAATTAGAACTAAATTTTATTAAATTTATAACAGGTTTTTAAAAGGAGACAAGAGAATCCTTTCCTACATGCTACTAAAGAGAAAGAGAGATTGAATCAGTGGGTTCTGCTATTGGCAGGATTAAGAAAGAAAGGTCAGTCTGCCATGATATGACTTCACTACTACTACTACGACAACCACCACCACTTCTCTAAAAGCAGAAGGAATTGTCAGCCATTAAATAGTGAGAAGACAAACCGTTTTAAAGAGAGATGGTTTCCAAAAATCTTTGTATCACCCGAATTTTACATATTACAATTGAATAAAACTGATAACCTACCAAATTCAAAATCAATATGGCAAACATTCAATACACAAAATCAGTTACTTTACAAGAAGTTTTAAATCAAAGATCAATGTTTTTACACATGAAAAACACAAATAAATAAATGTGTCTGATTAAAAAAAAATCTGGAGGTGCTGAGAATATAATAATTATTAGTGTGGAGAACAAACTAGATATGTTTGCATTTGAGAAAAGCATGAATATATTCCTATTTGTACATTGTTCTATTAATAGATATTCCAAGAGAAATTATCTCATCACTTGCATGTCACAATTATTGGTGGAAAAGAGAGTAGGTGGATAAGTGAACAACTGTGTAAACAACTCTCTTGTAATTGTATCACATGCTCAGAGTGGGCCAGCTGAAGTTGTTACCTCTGTTTGTTGCAAGGCCAATAAGAACATTGAACCTGCAAATCATTTTTGTTGTTTGTGTGAGTAAATTGACTGCCGGAAGACAATGAAGAGAACAAAGGTGAGATAACAGAGTAACAACAAATAACAATTTATTTTGTCGTAGGTTACAGTTTGGTGGTATTGACGATGGAGATAGTAGAGACAGCTGGTGGTTGTCATTTGGTATCCAAGCTGGATGTGAGATCTGTGAGCTGGTTGGAGGCATCAAAGGTAGTTAGCTGTGAGGATTAATGGAATGGACTAAGACTGCTGTGTCTTAGCTCTATGTAACTGAGGGACAAACAAGCAAGTGGCTAAGACTACCATGTCTTAGCACTGTGGAGCCGAGGAACAAGCGACTATGGCTGCTGTGTATTAGCGCTGAAGAGCCGAGGAACAAGTGAACAAGTGGTTAAGACTACTGTGTCTTAGCTCTGCATTGCCAGGGACTGAATGGGGAACCCGTGTCTTAGTGCTGCACAAGTGGGAATCAACCAAAATTGTGAAGACCAGATGTCTTTGCCTCCAGGCCATCTGCTTTGACAAGTTCATAAGAACTGTCAAAGATGCTCCAACACAAGGGATGGAGACCTCTAATGGTCTTTAAAAGGACCTTTTCGCATATCTACATAGGTATAAGGTAGATGCAACCACTAGATGTAGGATGACACATTGAGAACTTTGCTTACAAGTCTGAATTCTAAAGAATCATACTAACGGGTGAGCTGCCTGACTGTTGCTAAAACCTGTTTATACATAGAGCGAAAGTGATGACACACTACCGGGGCTGAGTGGACAGAAAGTTTGTCCATATAAAATATCAGTGGTAATACAATCCTTCATTAGCCTGGAATAGGCTTCTGAAGATTACCCACTTTATTTTGATAGATTGACTTTCACAAGATTGGCACTGTTAGTGTTGTAAACAGATAGATTTTTTTTCTTTCTTCACTGGTGTTGCTAGTCAGGGTTATGAATGATTTCATCATTTCCGGTCATAACCGGAGGTAGTGAGGTTTTTTTTAATAATTAGAGTGGTCTGGTTTGTTTACATTTTGAACAGTGTGTGACACATTATCAACCTTGTCAGAATTAGGAAAAAAAGAAAAAGGACCTTGAAAAGATCTTGATTATAATTTACTTTTCCACTGATAACTGAGCAAAACATTGTTTTTTCTAGCTCAAATACCACAAAAAACTTATAGTTGGTTCTTCAAAAAAAAAAAAAGAAAATCTCAGCCTACATTAATATTGGCATTTAGTCAGTGAGCTATTGTTGATTTTTCAGATATAAAGAATCAAGTCTTCTTTTTAAAGATGAAATATATCTTTAGTACCAATATACAATGTATTTAACCAACACCACAACCATGAGAAGGCTGTGACACAAGGTCAATTTTTTAAGCAGAGTACAACTGGTTTGAATTCAGAATTTTGCTTTTCCAAGGCTAAAGAATCCAGTCTTCCCTAGTGTATGACAATTACATTAGAAAGCTGATTTCCTGCTGTACAGGTCATATACAGCATAGTATATTTGTATTGTATATCGACAACATACTTAGAAAAAACCAAAATGGCTTCTGAAGAAATAGATCTACGACCTCACAAATACTAACCATCCGCAGAATCCTTGAGGGTGTACGGGCAAAGAACCTACAAGCGACATTAATATTTGTCGACTTTACCAAGGCTTTCGACTCCATTCACAGAGGAAAGATGGAACAAATCCTACTAGCGTACGGCATACCTAAAGAAACCGTAGCGGCAATAACGATTCTCTATAGAAACACTAAAGTAAAAGTACGATCACCAGATGGAGACACAGAATACTTCGACATTGTAGCAGGAGTACTACAAGGGGACACGCTGGCTCCGTATCTCTTTATCATTTGTCTAGACTACGTACTTAGAACATCGATTGACAAAATCAAAGAGAATGGCTTCGAACTGACGAAGAAAAGAAGCAGAAGATATCCCGCAACAACAATTACCGACGCCGACTACGCCGATGACATAGCGATACTGGCAAATACACCTGACCAAGCCGAAACACTTCTGCATAGCCTGGAACGAGCAGCAGCAAGCATAGGCCTCCATGTTAATGCACACAAAACGGAATATATGTGCTATAACCAAACAGGGGACATCTCCACTCTAGAAGGAACCCCTCTTAAACTAGTAGACAAATTCACGTACCTAGGAAGCAGCGTCGAATCAACCGAAAAGGACATCGAAACGAGGTTAACGAAAGCATGGACAGCTATCAATAGGCTATCGACTATATGGAAATCAGACCTAACCGATAAAATGAAACGCAGTTTCTTCCAGGCAGCGGTCACATCGATACTGCTATATGGATGCACTACATGGACGCTAACAAAACGGCTGGAGAAGAAACTAGATGGCAATTACACAAGAATGCTGCGTGCAATCCTCAACAAGTCCTGGCAGCAACACCCCACAAGACACCAACTGTACGGCCACCTGCCCCCTATCACGAAATCTATTCAAGTTAGGCGAACCAGACATGCAGGACATTGCTGGAGAAGCAGAGATGAACTCATAAGAGATGTACTCTTATGGATCCCCACACACGGCCGCGCAAAAGCAGGACGACCAGCACGAACGTACATTCAGCAGCTATGTGAGGATACAGGTTGTTGTCCTGAAGACCTACCTAGGGCGATGAACGATAGGGAGGAGTGGCGAGAGAGGGTCAGGGATATCCGTGCTGCCAGCACGATATGATGATGATGATGATATTTGTATTGATGTTGATTTTGTCATGAGCATATTTTCAAATTTAAGCCAATGAATTCATCAACATTCACAAGAGATATGCTGCATTGTGTATTCCTCAAGATTTACTTTTTAATTTTTCTTTTACTTAAAAAAGAAAACCATCTTTCAGCTCAAACTTCATTGCTTCCATTTGAGCAAGAAAAGTCAAGCTGCATTCTCATAAATGGGGGTTTCAAATCTAAGAAAGAAAAAAAAAGAATGATACCTAAAAGATAACAAGTATATATTTGCACAACTGTTTCACCATAAGCAAAATGAGACACATCAATTTTGTAGCCTCTCAAGTTTGACATGAAATATCTGAAAAAGGCCAAAGGACACATCAGCCAAAACATTGAGTATAACAATAAAGATGAAGACAATAGTCCAAATACTCTAAGTGATAAATTTAGACAAAGAATCAATTTTGAATTCAGAGTTTTCCTTTTTATAAACAAGTTGCAATACCAAGGCTAAAGAACTGATGGATTCATGCCTTTCCCAAGTGCATTAGCACAAGGTGAAAATTTTTCAGCTTAGAAATATTCTAACAGAAATATGAACACAGTATTACTTGCTTAAAGCTGCATTTTGTAGAGCTCACTGTTTAGCCACATCATGTATGTAGCATTTTTGTAAGAGATTATTTGTAAGTAAAAAGAAGTAACCTATAAATAGAATTCAATAGTTATCGCACTTGAGAAATTATAATGATTGAGGTAAGTTCAAATACTGACTAAATCACACACACATATACAGTATTATAACAACATTGCAAATAGGGCTGATTGATTGGTTGTGTTGTTTTACAACATATCAACCGTTTAGGGTCATTTAACGCTGAATTAATTAATTTTGATATAAGTTCAAACAATTCAGATTAGTATGAGTACAGATTTTTGTTTACACATTGCTAAATATCAAGACAGTTCTAATTCAAACAATTCAGTTGAGCATAAGTACACAGTTTAGTTCTATTTGATCCACAGAGAGGACCCTAACAGATACTACCACTCTGGACCTGGAGCAATAGCAATGAAATGTAATTCACATTCCCCAAAGCTCCAGCATTACTGGAGCCTTACCATCAGATTGTTTAGTGTCATATCCAGGACACTTGTTGTGGGGGTCTTACCAGTTGGCATATTCTACAGCCCCAGCTGACTTGGCAAAAATAGGGCTGAGGAGTAGAGCCCTTGGTGTAGTGACTAAAGTGCTCGACAGCTAATTGTAGTTCAAACTCCAGTCATGCTATTTCATACACTTTTGGACTAATACCCTTGGAAAAGGTATGAACTCCCTTATCCTCCCAGTTATGATAGTTTCATGACTATTTTTCTATAATGATGGCTTTGGCATTAAATAACCAATGAGGGTTGATATGCCATTAAACAAAGAAACTAAATAGGGCTGAAAATGGCTTTATTCTATGAGGTAGAGCATTTTAAAGCTATTGAGTTAACAAAAATCTATGACATTTTTGCTATGTAACATATAAAAAGATTTGCTCATAAATAGGAAATGTCCAATCAACATTTTTGTAAAAGCTAATTTTCTTCTAAGCCAAATATACCAGAATTTTATTAGTTCTAGTATGTATGCCTATCACTGCATTCACCCAATGTCGGTTAAGCTGCCTCTGCACATATATTCACATGTGCAGTTTCTTAAGAGTTTGGTATCTGAAGGTAATACTCAGCCATATTCACAGAAAAAGTTTGAATTCAGAGTTTCCCATCTCCTGGACTGATTGGCATATGAAGGTTAAAGAGCCAAGTCTGTGCATGACTGGAGATGGGATAATTGGATGTATACCTTTCTCAAGGATATTAACGCTATGTGAAATACAAAGTACCTCATTCAGGATTTGAACTTGGATTGCTGTCTCCATTTCCTACAATGATAACCATTACACCATGAGTGCTTCTATTATTTCTCATGGAACATTATAAAATCAAAAGAGGTATTATTTAGTCATTATTTATAACTAAACTCTCAGCATTGAAACAGTAACCAAAAATAAAATTGCAACATGTTATATTGTATATTTTGGCAGCAAGTTATTTATACAAGTTTGGTTTAAGAGCACAGAACTTTCCTTTTTCATAATCTTACGTTTTTTTTCTAACTTTCTTAATAATTTCTAGGGTCCAATTAATAGCCAAATTTTGAGGTTTTGGTCCCAAGCATTTCAATTGATCATCTTCAGGGAGATTATTTTTTGTAGGTATTTTTTGTTTTTGTTTAGTCAGAAGGGTTTATTATTGGTAAGAGCACTTTGGTTCACATGTTTATTGTTGAAGATGTTTCATATGAGTATCAGTGTTGTATGTTATTTTATTTATGTTTATTTTTAATACCTACATTGGCCATATGACTACCACCATCTATTGTCATCTTACCACTTCTCTGATATAAGTGCCATCAAACAACCAAAGAACCCTCTCCAAAAATAAACCATCCCAATAAAATAGATATAGGATCCAAACTAAACTAAAACAAACTAATATATATATATATATATATATATAAGAGCTGTACTTCTTTTTGAATTCTAAAATGTTCATAGTTTCAATTGTGTGTGTTAGGGTCAATTGTCACCAAACAGTAAGCAAGTAATACTGTATTTACATTACTGTTAAAATATTGTTAAGCTGACAACATTGTATACAAGTATTAAAGACATTCTATCTTTTAATTCTTTGTATTTGAATATATTCAACTCCAGAGCAATCCAGAGAAAGGAGAAGCTGCCCCCCCCTACACCTTGGTGTAGTAGCTATTGAAAAGGGATCCTTCTGGTCGCCCTCAACTACAGTCGCCAACTTTACTTTTACTTATAATGATGCTAAGGTGCATCTAGAGCAGTGATTTGATCTGGTTTCTTTGTTTTATGACATATCACCTTTGTGGATAATTTAATGCCAAAGCTACCCTTTTATGACCCATACTTGGGGGGGGGATAAGATAAGAGTATCAAATTGAAACTGCATTTGAACTTGCTTACTACAATGTTGCAGTCCAACAAGTTAACCAGTACATGAAGAGGAGTTCCCCCTATAGCAATGACTTTTGTTTTTTCCATAGTAACATGTGATGTATTTGTGTATCAGTCATTTCCTTTTTTACATGTGAATGTTGGAATGTACACATATATAAATTAGAGGTAATACACAACATGCTCTAGTCCATGTTGGCTGGGGCTATTGAAAATGTCAACTTCATCTCTACAGAGGAGAAAGACCACCCCCCATCAACAAGTGTCCTGGATATGATATTAAAGAACGTGGAGTACCTCTTCATTGCTATTACTCCCAGGTCCACTCTGACCTGGAGTAGTAGTATCTGTGTGCAAAAAGAATTATTAATGTTATTGTAAATGATTAAATAGTTCTATTTGACCCAGAGATGGGTCAAACCCAACAATTTAATCATTTGCTATACATGCAACTATTTAATTGAGTGCAAACAAATGATTGATATCGAATTAAACTGAATATCAGATAGCAATACTTGAAATCACTTAACTGTGGGCCAGCAAAGGAATAATGTTGAGTAGAATTATTAGCGTTAAATAGCAATACTTGAAACTATTTATTCATGTGCAAACAAATGAGCTCATTTACAAATAAAGTTACCAACAAACTATTTGCTTGCAAATCATACATACAATAAAAAGGATTTGGTATAAAATAACCCTCAAAGGTTGATATGCCATAAAACAACTAAACCAAACAATATGCTATAAGCTGTATGTATACATCATCTGACAGTAAATAAGTTAACAAAATTTGGGAAAAAAAAAAAAATGAAGTTTTGTGATTTGCCTAATAGATAAGCTAGTATCATATTTCATACTGACACTTGAATTCAAATTTAAAGCAGGATTACACATACTAATTTTCAAGGCAAGCAGACTCCCTTAACTTGAGAATTTGGTCACAAAACCATCTTCCTATTTCTTATTTTCCTCTTTTTGACCCTTTATCAGACTCGACAAAACTAAGCTGAAAGGGGAAAGTGAGGCTTCCAAGAAATTTCCAAATGGTGAGTTAATGTTATCAGTATTCTCTCACAAATTTTTTCAAACTCCCAAAGAAACTTTTATATCTTCATATAAAGCATTCTGAGGAAAGATTCAGTTTCTATAACAAACATCTGAAGAAGGCACAAAAATGTGTCAGTCAAAATGTACTGATCAAAATGGAGAGAGAGAGAGAGAGAGAGAGATGAATATAGATAAATATGAACAAACTTAGTCATGGAGAGAGCTATGAACACATTGGAGATAGATGACAGATATGAATAGACTCAGATAGATACTCAGAAAAGGAACAAAGGAAGATAGGAACAGACTAAGATAAATAGATAGAAAATGGCAGCCAAAATCTACTGATCAGAATATTAAAGATAAGGATACTAATATGAATAACTTAGATGGGAGCTACACGAGAATGCTATGTGTTGGTTGGAACAAATCCTGGAAGCAGCTGTACAACCACTTGTCTCCCATCTCACAAACCATCCAAGTAAGACAAAGAAGACATATGGGGCAGTAGTGGAATGTTCTCCAATGGACTCCTACATATGGCTGCATCAGTGCTGGCAGACCATCAAAGACTTATGTACATTAGCTCTGTATGGATACTGGGTGCAGTCAAGAAGACCAGCCAAGAGCAAAGGATGACAGGGAGTCAAGTCCAGCTCTTTAAGAGCTCTGCTATCAGCAGGACTTGACAATGATGTATATATAGCTTTCCATCATTTTATCTGCTAATATTTATAATTTGAGAAAGTTTGTACATGAACTGCTTTTGATGATGTTTGGACACTGCTCATTTCCTTGCTGATATATAAAGAAAGTCCCAGTGATGTAATAGCTAAAATGATTGACTGAAGTCTCAAAGTAAGCAAGTTCAAATTCCACACATGCAATTATGTTCACTTTCAGATTAATACCCTTAGGAAAGATGTGAACCTCCCCTTATCCTCCCAACTATGGGTTAAACTACCGTTTTTGCTCAAGAATGATTTTGGCATTAAATAACTCATGAAGGGTGATATAGCATTAACCAAACAAACCTTATATATTTACATCCACTTGATACAGTAAAAAAAAAGTCTTCTTACTTGAACCACAATTCCTGTCTTCCACTAGGTGTCACTCACAACTTTAACCTGACTCATCAAATCGAGTAATTTTGACATCATTAGCTGATGATCATTTATAAAACCTGGCTCCCAGCCAAACAGAAATGGCAGGAGGTAACATTACAGAAGTAATGAGAGTAGTGTTCATTCAACTATACAACAATAATCCACGGAATAATGACAATTGAACATCAGACAACACTAGGAAAGCCATCATCCAAAAATGTACCCCTCACAAACAAAAAAAGAAAGAAAAGAATAGGATTAAAAAAACCCAAAGATATTAGTTTGAATAATTTATGGAAATATATTAATTTTGTTGACTGAACTCATTTTGATATTTAAGAGTTAAGTTCGAAAAGAGTTTTTTTTTCTTCTTTTTCTTCTTAAATATTCAGCATACTAATTAAGACTTTGAATAAGAATTAAGCATCAATTGATGATTTTCCCAAAGACATAACAAAAAGATAAAAATCATAAATAATCTTTGTTGCTAGATACTAAACAATTCTTAGACAATGACAGGCATTGAAAAATATTACAATAAAAATTAACAAAACAATGGATCAAGAAATTCAAAGAAAACAGCAGGAATACTTGAAATTTAAGTGGCAAGATTGGAGTGGATGGTAGGGGGGGTCGATTGAATGAGAAAATATTCAAAGTCATTAATATTGGATAACTTGGCTTAAAAGATACTTTCCATTCATTTTTAGAGGAACATTCAAAGAAATTCCTTTTAGTTGGTTGTAGTTGGATTGTTCAAGAAATCACTATGAAGATCAATGGAGTTTTGAGTTGAATGTCTGTTTTGTGAAGATCTCTTCATAAAAATTAGAATATAAATAAATAATGGATGGGAATTTCTTCACAGGCTTTTACTGAAGTGCTCCATTTTACTGTACTGTTAGCAGTTGTTATGAAAATTTAGTCTCAGTTTTAAGAAAATTACTTGTAGAATTTACTAGGAAATTGGAAGGGAATATTACTTGTTTAAAATTTAGAGTATTTGATAATTCCGAAGAAGTAGAAAAATGAAATTTAAAAAGAAAAAAAAGACAAGAAATACATAACATATCTAATATCTCCTAAAATGTTTGTGTGTATAAATTTACATTATTCCTTATCTTACAACACTATTTTCTTTTTTCATGAGTTACATTATTCTGATAATAACCAAGAAAGAGAGAATTGCATTAAATCAGAATATTATTTACTTCGAAAACAATCCATTCATTTAAAAGGAAAGCATTTTTACTTATCTCATTTTTTTTATTTTGTGAAAACAAAACATCCTTTCATAGGCAGTACTTCTCAAAATCTTTCTTAATATACTGTTCTCACAATAACAAATATATATTAAAAAAAAAAAAAAGGGTTTTGTGCGTAAAGAGAAAAGCACATGTGGTTGATTTGACATACATAATAAAGAAGGTATTTGCCATACAGAATCACACCCTTTGCAAAATATTTTGTTTCTTATTTAGGATTTGCTTTGTTAATTAATAATAAAATAATTTTTTAATTCAATAGAATGTTTGCATCTAAACATATCAAAGCAATATGAGGAAAATTTATTCAATTAACATAGGGAAAAAGCTAAATTTTTATCAAAATGAAAGTGATTTTAAAATTTCAAATGTGAGTGAGTATATATATATATATGTATCTATGTGTGTGTGTGCACATGTAAACACTCATTTTATAAATAGTCTAGTCAGCTGGGGCTGTAGAATACACTGACTGCATATCTGCAGCGGGGTAATTTGCCATGAAGCATCAGCAAAAAAAAAAAAACAAACTCAAATATTTGACTAAATTTTAAAAAGAGTCTTCAGTAAAATTGGAATTTTCAAAAACTTACGTATATTTTGTTGCTTTAAAAAGTAAAAACTATTATTGCATATTGACCGTTTTTTTGGTTCACATAGGACAAAAATATAAATGCAACAGTATGAAATGTCATGCTGTTCACAGAAAATGGCATTCAGGTTAGGGATAGTTTCCAGTGACTGGCACCATGTAACCAAGAACTATCTGTCTCTTGTTACTCAAAGAAAAGATGGACATCATCGGGTAATCTTCTTGCTGATTTAGATGCCATAAAAGATACAGCTTGATATAAGAGGAAGTAACATTTTCTGATTGATTTCATGGGATCAAATGATGCTAAACACATATGTGTGAATCTCTCTCACTACATATATATATGTATGAATTTCTCTCTCTCTCTCTCTCTATATATATATATATATATATATATATATATATATATATATATATATACACACACACATGACTCTCTCTCTCTCTCTCTCTCTCTCTCTCATATATATAGGAAGTGGAGATGGCAACCAGAAGCTGTTTGCATTTCACATCGTGCTAATTCCTTTGCGAAAGGTATGAATACAATTTTTATCCCACCAGCTATGGGTAATTAGTTGGGCAGACTAGACTCTTAACATTGGTATGGCAACCAGACTAGAAGAAGGAAAACTGTGAATTAAAACCCATTAAACTCCACTTAAAAAATGACCTTGTATCACATCCTGCTTGAATGGAGGGATTATATATATGTATACATATACACACACTCACATGAAATCCATGTGTTGGCACAGGTGGCATAATTGTTATTGGTAAGAAAAATTGAATTGCCAAGTTGTTTGTGTTCTGCTTTGTACTAATATCTTTGAGAAAGGCATGAATCCACTACTTTTTCCAAGTCATGGGTAAATAGCAGAGCAGACTGAACTCTTAAGTCTTGATAGAACAACCAGACTCAGAGAAGAAAAATTCTCTATTCAAACTCCAACCAATACCTCATGGGCCAGCATTCTAGGTTAAGTCCCATTATTCCCCATATTTAACAGACATTAGAAGGAGGCTTGATAGGTGGCAATGTCTAAACCAGATTCAAAAATTAGAATCTGATAAAACAGATGAAACCAAATTTCTAAATTCGTACTGCCTGCCCCAGACAAAACATGCATACATATTTCTATTGAAGAAAAACAGAAAGTAATGTGTGTGGCATTGAGAAAAATGGAAAGAGAAAAAAATTGGACTGATCTGTACATTGTTGTTGATTTATAAGTAATCAATATATTGACATTTATGAGAAGCTGGAATAACAAAAACCTTTTCATGAATAATCACAATTGAATGGTTGACATGAGCCACCCTCAGTGACTTGACTGACCACCCATGATTCAAGTACTCTGACTGACAGAAATAAACCAATAAAACCCTCTTTTCACAAACAGAATGCTCATTCAGAATCATCTAATTTCAAATGATTTCTATCCTGTCCTTGATGAAATTAGTTATTCAGTTGGAATCAGGCCATATTGCGATTGAGAGGATTTTGTTAGTGGTTGAGAAAATAAATGTTTATTGTATTAAAAAATGCATGCCAAAAAAAAAAGAAAAGTGATACATGTGCTTGTCTTCAAATTTTCTTTTTTCTTTTTTTGTTTTTTCAGATAAAAAAAATGAATGTTGGCAAATAGAGTCTTCAAAAATGAAGTTGGAAATATAATGCAAAGTTAAACAAAAACAGTTTTTTTTTTTTTATGTAAGTTACGAAGAGGAAAAGTGAAAAATAAGAAAAAAAAAAAAAAAAGATTTTATTTAAATATTTTTTCCAAGAAATACAATTTCTTTTAGATGACAGACTACAGCTAATTCCCTAGTGTTCTTTATAAATGCTCAAGAGAAAGTCTAACCACCCTTAACAATTAAGACAGAGCACTCACACTGAAAAATATAACACCAGCCCAATAATCAATAATAAATACAATAAAAACAATGTCAGTTGGGTCTTATAACTTAATCAGCAACCACTTTTCAAAATACTTACATTTTGGAGGTATTTACTCAGGTTAGTCTGGTACAAGGCCATGAGTGTAAAGCACCAAATGAGAATTCTAAGCTTTGTTTAACACAAAGCTGCAATAAAAGAGCAGCCTGAGAGATTAAATCTCAAGAAATAGCCTTCAAGACTAAAGTGTTTATCATAATTCTAAAGTATATGCCATAATACATATTCAATATTGTCTTGAATACTAGCTCAACATGAAACTCTGAGTTGTGTTTGCCAGAATATACTGACTACTTCTCTGCAGAGGGGTAAGACCCACCCTCCATGAATGTCCTGATATGTCACTAAACAATCTGATGATGAGGTTCCAGTAATGCTGAAGCTTTGGGGAATGCCAAGTACCCTTTCATTGCCATCACTCCCAGCTCCACTCTGGTACAGAGTGGTAGCACCTGATAGGATACTACCTATGGGTCAAATATAACTAAACTGTGTACTTAGGCTAAACTGAATTGTTTGAAATAGAACTGTTTTGACATTTAATTGTTTGTAAACAAAAATTATACTTATACTAAACAGAATTGTTTAAAATTCAATCTAGCATTAAATGACCCGAAAAGGGTTGATATATTATAAAACAAAACAACTAACCAACCAAGTTGTAAGTTTTATCTGGTTTTATTATCTTATCTTGAAATATATACATAATCTTATAGTATGTACAAAATTTTAAGATATATGCTTTACTTAACACTATTGTATGTTCTGAATTTACCTCAGCCTGTGAGATTAAATCACAAGAAATAGCCTACAAGACAAAAGTGTTTATCATAATTCTGAAGTAGATGCCATAATACATATTCAATTGAATACTACTGTATTGAATACTAGCTCAACATGAAACTCTGAGTCGTGAGTTTTATTATCTCATCTTGAGATGTGTATAATCTTATGGTATGTACAAAATTTTAAAATAATTTTAAGTAAAGCATACAACATCATAAGTTAGAATTTATGATGTATGCTCAACTTAAAGCTATTCTTGAGATATATATATATATATATATATATATATATATATATATATATATATATATATATATATACACACACACACATAATGTGTGTGGGGGGGGTACTACATAACTTGTTCTTTGACCCATTCAGCTAGGGATCTAAAATACACAGGCTGCATCTCAGCAGAAGGATAAGACCCCACCTCCAACAAGTGTCCTGGATATGACATTAAACCATCTGATGATGAAGCTCCAGTCCTGGAGCTTTTGGGAATATGGAGTATTCCTTCATTGCCATTGCTCCCAGATCCACTCTGACCTGGAGTGGTAGCACCTGATAGGTTCCAATCTCTGGGTCAAATAGAAGTGTTTGACATTTTAACAGTGTACAAACAAATGACTGATGTTTAATTGAATTGTTAGTGATACAATACAATACCTACATCCATTTATCTGTGTGCAAACAAATGTTTGCACACAGACAAATATTAGACAGAAATATTTGTGTTAGCTTGCAATAATTGGAACCATTTAACTGTGTAGAAACAAGAGTAATACTTGTGTGCAAACAAATGGATTCTAAATTATATAAAAATAAAATTACCAACAAACTATTCACTTTCAAATGATTATATACATATAACCTTTTAACTGTGTGCAAACAAATGACTGATGTTGAGTTGTTTCTGTTACATTGCAATACTTGAAACCATTTAACTGTGTTCATACAAATAATTAATAGTAAATAGAATTATTCATGTTGGAAATACTTGAAACCATTTAACTGTGTGTATCTACAAAATGTGTTTACAAATCATATATATGTAATATATATATCTAAAGAGGAATTGGTATTAAATAACCTACAACCAAACCAAACCAAGTTGTTCTTATCAGAGAGTAATGAGAAATTCTGTTGTTATGGTAACATGAAATATTCTTAACCATGTGCATATTTTCTAAACATTGACCAAGTTTGTTTTTTTTACTTGAATTAACAACCTGGTTTCACTATAGAGTATTGAGAAATTTTTGTTATGATAACTTAGCCGTCTTTATTCATGTAATGAACAACTTTTTAATACCAATTTTTTTACCTAAAAAACAACAGGTCATTTATTGTATGAGATATGTTTTTGAAACACCTAAGCTTACCTTGTTTCTAGACATAACCTTGCACTAATTTCCATTCAAAGTTTGCCCATTTGGCTGGGGCTGTAGAATACACCGACTATATAAGACTTCCCCCACAATGAGTGTCTTGGATATGATACTAAACAATCAGATGATGGGGTTCCAGTAATGCTGGCGCTTTGGGGAATGCGCAGTAACCCTTCCTTGTAATTGCTCTCAGGTTCACTCTGGCCCAGAGTGGTAGCACCTGATAGGGTCCTATCTATGGGTCAAATAGAACTAAACTGTGTACTTATGCTAAACTGAATGGTTGAAAGAACTGTTTTGACATTTAAACTGTGTACTTATGCTAAACTAATTGTTTGAAATAGAACTATTCATATGTATAAAAATGGATTTGGTATTAATAATCCACAATGATTGATGTGCCATAAAACCAAACCAAATCCCTTCCAAGTGACTCCAGCATAGCAATACCTAAGCAAAGGTTTTTGTTAAGATAGTTATATTATCAATGCTATCATGTACCAGTGAGGAGGTTTTAGTATGTTTGAAATATCTAAGTAAACACAGTAGGCTACATAAATGTCTAGAATACAATATTTACAGTATTCCATTTATTTTGATTGTATTACAGTAGTTTTGAAAGGAATAAGTGTTTGAATGTTTTCTCTTTATCTCATTGGATGGTTGAAATATTTAGGTACGCTAGCATAGTCAAAAACTAGGGATCATTCAATACAAGCAATATATGATAATAACACCTTTTTGTACCTAAAAATTAGGAGTTGCTCAATCTCCAATATATATAGTATTATTAATTTTTTATCCAAATTTTGTCAGTTTGAAACCATATAAATATATTAGAATAATTATAATCTATAAATCTATTATTTCTTTAAATTCTATAATTTTTGCATTTTATAACTTTTAATTCCATCTTGTTGTTTTTTTAAATTTATTTGCTCTGTGGATTTTATTTACATTGAACTCTTTACCAGGAATATTTAAATTTAGTTTTCTATTTTTGAATATTTTTTTTTAATTTGTCCTGATTGGAATTATTCCCCAATTCTGGATTTACTGGATTGAATAATATTATATATATATATAATATATATATATATATGATGGGTGGGGTAGAAATAACAGACAGTCAATAAGAGCAAAATAGGAAGTAAACACTTCTCGTGAAAATATAACAGCAATTTTGTCAGAGTTAACAGATTCTATTTCACCATTCTAATCCATATATAAAAATAATTTTAGAAACATCAAAATCAAAAGAATACAAAAACTTTAATTCAAGCATTGGTTCAAAATCTGACCATTTGCTTCAAGATCCTGAAATAATTTTTTTTTCTTTTTTACCAAATAGTACACTCCTACATAAGTTTCCAAGAATTTGTATGAAAAAATTGATAATTCTAGTCAAAAGATTTTTTGGTACTGTGTAATATTACTGACAGCTCTAAGATTTCTACTCCAATCTGTATATCACACACACTTCATTATATATATATATATATATATATATATATATATATATATATATAAAGTGTGAGAGTGATGATTTATTAAGCTTGCTGTTATTGTAAGGCAATTTTTTTTGTCAGCTGAAACTATTTTCAAAGAGTAATTTTTATTGCTCAGTCCTTATAAACTTTAAAGACAATGAAGAAGATGAAATCTGCAAGGTGCAATTACAATGGGAATTTGGATAAATTTGACTTTGTACACAAAACAGTTTTTAAAAATATCAATATTTGTAAATCAATTGAAAACATTAACTCAATGAGTTGAAAAGAAAACAAAGTTTTCTTTGTCATAAATAATTCTTTTTTCATAAATGTATACAAACCTTTTTACATGTGTTTTCAATTTCATCTGTGTGGGTGTGTGAATTATTAGTTTGCATATGTCTGTGTATGTGAATCATTTTAGTTTAGTTTCTACATGTTTGTTTGAAATCTTCTGTTAGCATATGTGTATTATCTTTTATTTTAATGTAAGTTAATGTGTGTGTGTGTGTGTGTGTGTGTGTGTGTGTGTGTGTGTGTGTGTGTGTGTGTGTGTGTGTGTGTGTGTACACAAATTATTTTATTTGTACTTGTGTGCATATATAATTTTTTTAGCTTGTATATTTATATGATTTATTTTAACTGAGTGTGTTTATGTATGTGTGTATATATCATTAGAAATTTTCTTCGTGTGTGTGTCTAAACAATCTTTCATTTTAATGTGAGTGAATATCTGTTTTCTATGTGTTATGTGAATTTTTGTGTGCCTCAGTGAATGTTTATATTTTAGTATGTGTGTATCTCTCCTCTCTCTACAAAGTTTGGTCTTTATTCTAAGTGTTTGCCAGAATTAATTCTTCGATTTATTTTAGTGTGTATATAAATGAATTTTTATATTTTAAATTTTGTGCATATTTTAGTGCAAATTAATTTTTATGCTGGTTTCGCACGTGGAGGGATTTTAATATTTTAGTGTGTGTATATGT
>CAUZXS010002832.1:0-57500 GCA_963585895.1 Sepioteuthis lessoniana
GTCCCAGTCAATCATTTGGCTTCTCTCTCCTTCTCCTTTTCCGCTGTCAGGCGACCCGAGTAAGATTACCAAGTACCAATATCTGGTCTCCCTGTGTGACCTAAATTCTTTCTTAAGGTCCCTCTTTGACGGCTTGATACTGTCAATTCAAACACGAGGAGTAGTAATTTTATCTCCATCCTCCCAGTGGGATATCACGTGACAAAACCCTCTGTTTGAGAAAAAGAACTTTTAATCACCAGTTGCAAATAAAACTCTTAGTGTTAGTTACGAATACCTGATATCAATTAACTGCTTCGAAATAAAATGTGCCCTAACTTTGTTTAAAAAATTAGTATACATTATTCATTTACCAACTCATATGTATATACATATAGACACAACACAACCAGAAGATTTGACATTAAATAACCTACAACTCTTGTCATATCGAGAAACCCACCCAACCGACTTTACCTAAAGCCATTGTTGGTGTGCAAACAAATTTAATATCGAATTGGGGTAAGTAATATCAGATAACAAAGTTCGGAACCATTTAACTCCGGAAAAATTCAAGTATCAGCGTTAGATAGTGTTTCAAGACTTGCGTCATGCCTAAGTTTGAATATATATATATATATATATATATATATATATATATATATATATATATATATATGTGCGTGAATTTTGATGCATAGATACAGTAGGTTAATAAATTGACCAATCGTAGTTGAGGGCGACCCGAACGCCCCCTTATATATATTTATATATATATATATATATATATATATGTGTGTGTGTGTTTAGGGACTTATGAATGCGTGCGTAAACTTACACTTTTTGTATATATCCGTGATTTTGTATTGTGTATATTTTTCACAAACATATTTAGATTTATAAACCTCTCTCTCTCTCTCTCTCCCACCCTCTTTTCATTTTATATAGGATATCTATCCCGTTATATTCTAAAGTGTACTGCCTCATTTCTTAACGTGATCCCCTCGGCACTGTTTTTCAAATCTCATTTCCTGATTCATTACACTCACTTTTCATCTAATTCTTACTCTTTTATTTTTTTTTCTCTCATCAGCGTTTTCAATTCAAGAAAAATTTCATTTGATATCGGGCTGGAATAAGTGAAAAGGACAATTGATCTCTATTTTTTAGCATGTAATTTTTTCTTCTTTCCCCTGATGTCCTTTTCTAATTGTTGACTTTTATTTATTAGCGTTTCTTTGAATTTCAGTATTTCTTACGATTTAGCCACTTTTTAGTTTTGGCTTTATATTTCTTTCAATTTCTCTCATTTTTTATAACTTTGAAGTGTGGCTTTTTCTAATTAATTATACAAAGTCGATTTAAAGGTGTCTTAATTCTTTTCGTACTTCATCAGTCTTATCACTATTCATTGTCTCTATCTTCTCTTTGGGGGTGTATATATATATATATATATATATATACACACACACACACACCTGGAGAGAAGATATATATTTTCTTGGAAATTAGCCGCATTTTAATTATTTGTCCTTAGTTGGTTTATAGTTCACTTCATTCCACCTTGTGTTTTCAAGGCTTTCACACATTCAATCTTTTTCTTAACATCCATTTCTTTCTTTTTCTCTCTCTCACACACACACACATATATATAATATATATATATATATCCATCCGCCTGTCACTTGAGCTTGCCCTCACATATAATCTTTTACAAATTATACCTCTACATGAATGGACGATCAGACTGGCATAAATAGATAACTGATAAAAAAAATTTCATATCACGATAGAAATAAAATAAAATGGATACAGGCATATATATGAATGTAATTATCCATTTCTACAGGTAGGATAGATAATAAATCTTTGTCGAGAAGAATATGTTGGAAAGCAATACTTTCTGTCTCTAATCTCCAGATTGATAGTTGCCCAGTCAGCTGTGGCTGTAGAATACACTGACTGCACCTCTGCCAAGCGGTAAGACCCCACCCAACGAGTGTCCTGGATATGACACTAAACAATCTGATGGTGAGGTTCTAGCAGTGCTGGAGCTTTGGGGAATGCGGAGTACCCCTTCATTGCCATCGCTCCCAGGTCCACTCTGGCCGGAGGGGTAGCAGCTGATCGGCCCCTATCTATGGGTTAAATAGAACTAACAGCATATTTATACTAAAATGAAATGAGTAAACTGAATAGCTTGAAGTAGAAACGTTTTTGGCAATTAAACCGTACTTACACTTAAACTGCGTGCTTATGCTTAACTGAATTATTTCAAAAAGGACTGTTTTTCGACTTTAAAACTGTATTTACCTTTAACCGATATATTACATATAACTGCTTAAATAGTTTGAAATGGAAATGTTTTTGACAAACTATGTACTTATGCTAAACTGAACTGTTTTCAAAAGAACAGATTATTTACATAAAAATGGATTTGGTGTTAAATGACCTATATAGGTTGATATGCCATAAATCCAAACCAAACCAAACCAGATTGATAGTTATGGAACATACTCATAAACATACCTATATGTATATATATATATATATATATATATATATATATATATAGAGAGAGAGAGAGAGAGGTTTGCCTTTAAAGTCTAGTTGATTTGAACTGTCACGTCCATTGTCATTTTACAGATACCTTATTTTAATCTGGAGCCTTTAAATTCATTCATCTCTCTCTCTCTCTCTCTCTCTCTCTATATATATATATATATATATATATATAAATATATATATATATATATATATTCTTCGCTTACTCAATATATACAGATAAAGTGGAATGGATATCGAATATATTTTGAGATTTTAAAGTGTGCACATTTCTCTTAATTTAATTGGTGAAAACCAATCTTCCAAAAGTTTTTATCTATTTCTGCCTTAAGCTGATACGTTTATCTTAATTCTTTCCCCAGTTATCCTTATTTGTTTTTTTGAAACTGTCGCTTTGTAGTAAGGATTAGCATTTCGACTGTTTTCTAAGGTGTTCAACTCGTGTAGATTTATCAAACTTTAGGGCAAATATTAATTACGTTGCCAAAAACGCTTCTATTACGTCGTGAATGTACTTTCGTTTTAAACAGTAAAAAAAAAGATCAATATAGTAAATATCGTTATTCAATATGGTCATAGCCGTAGAGTGGTGGAAAACCACAGAATCGAGTGAGATGAAATAATGTCTACACAGGACGGAAGGTGAATAAGTGCCAAGTGATAGTTGCGGAACTTTAGTGGAGAATAAGAACAGGGTGAAAAATATTTACCATGATAAAAGACGTGCTCAAAGCAAAAATTTGACAATGGCCGACGTGTCAGTCTTTTGAATAGCGCCGTTTTGTCTCTGCTCTTATATACAGGACGTATCAAAATAGATGTAACCCATTAATATGATAATGATTTATTACTGTGACAAGCGAAATGGTCATTTTGAACACGTCCTGTTAAAATAATACATCTTTTTGCGCTAGAGACATCAAAGCAATGTTTAAGTGTTATTATAGAAGTATCAACTTCCTGGACATGCAATCATTTTTTGTCTCAATCATATAAATCGGTTAAATCTATTTTGACATTTTAGAATGATTTTTGTCTCCAAATAAGGAATGACGCAGAAAATTTTCCTTTCATGTCCAAGGCATTATGATCAAGTATATAGTTTTTATAGTATACTATTTTCAAATCTGAAAGAAAAAAGAAAACATTATTAGTTATTAACGGTCAGATGGGTCCTATGTATATTGAGACACCCTATAGAAGCTAAACGTAGGTAACCACAAAGAAGTCTGAATACACCACAGAGGACTAAGTTAAATGCAGTGCTGGCAATATCGTTCCGTGGGCCCGCCCTAAGCTGAGTAATACAGGAGAGGAATGAAGTGAAGTATGAGTTTGTGGAGTATCGAATAAAGAATTTTCGCGAGTAGAACTTATTGCAAGCTTAAGACGATAGGTAAAACTGTGCAGATGTCGAGTGGTAACCAAGAGAACAGAAACGATTATGCAGAAATCCTCCCGATAATGACAAGAGGAAATAGTCAAACAATTTGGACTAAGATGGTGAAGTTGGGTGAGAGCATAAACAAAACCAAAGTATATTGTTGCTAGTAATGTGGAAAAGATAATGGACTCTTACACGGTCGTTTTGCTCAACTATCTTTGGCCATATTTCAGTCAACATCTAACACTCATCATGTCGTTTCTTTCTCACTGATTTAATCGTATTTTGTCTTCCGAAGCAAATGGTTGTCATTCAGAGAATCTTGTAATGATTTAAATGCATGGTGAATATGAATATCGAAAACTTCCCAAATTGGCTGTAATTAATAATTATATTTTGCAAATTTATGGTATGGTATTCTTCTTGGTTCACTTTGTTGAAACTGAATAATATAGGACGAAGAAGATCCCGAATATTTTTTTATTACCCTCAGATACACAAACTCTGGTTGCCCTCTCAATCAAGGAAAAGAATAAAGCGTTTTAAGTAATATGCTGCCAAGACATCTGTCGTAATAAATTTGGACAAAATTATTTACAGTTAAATGCTCCGTAAGCCATTTAAAAAGAATAGCTGGAGTTTGGGAAATTTTTCCAGGCCAGTTGAGGTGTGTAATATTTATAAATTAAAAGCATACAAATCTACACTCGCAACACATATACACTCATGTTATTGGTGGTAGATTGGTCTTAGTTTTGGGATATCAGGGTATTAAATTATGCACTCCATATAAATTCTTTTTTTATCTTTTTAAATAATTCACTCATGCGGCTACACGCTCACATATACAAACACACAACGTATATATTAAAGATATCATAGACTCACTAACACATATATATGTATAATGCAATATCATTCATACTCGCCCAGTAGGCCAGAGCTGTTGAATACACTGATTGTATCTATGCACAGAGATAAAACCACACAACGAGTGTCCTGCGTATGACGCTAAACAATGTGATAGTGAGGTTTCAGTAATGCTGGAGCTTTGGATAATGCGGAGTACTCTTTAATTGCCATCGCTCCCAGATCCATTCTGTCCCAGAGTGGAAGCACCTAAGACGGTCTCATCTATGAATCAAATAAACAGTGAACTTCTGCTAAAGAGCATTATTTGAACAAGAATTTCCTTTTGACATTGGAGCTGTATACTTATGCTTAACTAAATTGTTTTTGAAATAGAACTATTGACATTTAACTGTTTGTAAGCAAAAACCATACTTATACTAAACTGAATAGTTTGAAATTTATTTTGGCGTTAAAAACCCTGAAAAAGGTTGATATGCCATAAAACATCACACACACACACACACATATATATATATATATATATATATATATAACATCGAGGCCTACATACATATCGTGGACTGGTCTTTGGTTAATGGATATAGAGGAACATTTTCGGCGATGTATGCATGTATACATTTTTATTCTTGTTTACAATATTAAAAATTGTATATATATCGCTCATAAGCATGCATACGTACACGAAGGATTTCACGTACACATACATACACATATGTTGTATTTTTTCGACGAGACCTGTTTGCATACTTATTCTTTTTGGAGCATTTTATCTTCTGCTCCCCGCACGTACAGCCTCGTCAAATTGGCGCCAAATTTCAGTGCATCTCGTACTTCTTGACAGTAGCAAACAATTTTATTCGAACCTACATTTCATTCATGTCACCTTATTGCGTGCAAAGGACGTTCTCTGAATGAAATTTCTCTTCTAGGTTTTCAATTTCATTTGTGATTATAAAAGAAAATGTTCAAATTTTCTTCCCGCAGTATATTATAAAATTGTTGCATTCTTTCAACCGACAATATGTCTGACTTAGCCAAAATTTCTCTCATTTTTTTTATCCGTATTATTTCTTTTGATATCTTTGTTCTGCAGTCCTTTTATTTTCTAAGTTATTCTTCATTTCTTTGCTTTCTAGCAGACCAGATTTCCTTCCCTAGTTTTATTTGAATATTTTTCATTCTATCTTTAAATACATATAGCTGTTCTTTTTTAATCGTTTTTTTTTTTTACATCCCTTCGAAATTTTTACTGTTAACTATTTTGTATTAATTTCTTATTAGTTAATATTCACAGCTTCTTTGAAGTTGATTATATCCAGGAGATTTGTTCATTTTCAGAAATATATTATCTGTAAATCTCCTTTCTTTTTCATCTGCTTAATATATTTCTCTTATTGTGTATTTCTATCTAAGAATATATGTGGTCTCTCCTTATATTTCTTTCTATTTTTCTCGTTCATCTTTATTCTATAAATCGTCCTTTATTATCTGGTTTTATAGATGTTTACTAAATTTAGCTTAGTCTTGTATAAAAAAAAAACCTATAATTATCAAGAACCTAGATCAGATCAAGGTTATTCTAAGAGAATGTTAAAAAAAACATCAAAAGAACAAAAAATCCTCACAACCTGGTTGAAGTTGTCGATTTAACACTGGGTAAAAAATTCGTTTATTAGTTTCGTGATTGACTCTAAGGCTATGCCAACCCATCTAGGATTATTACATGCCAAGAGGTTCGTGTATCACGTTCATTTATAATGTTCCCCCAGTTGTTTCTAAGGTGTTTTTGGCACTGATAATTTTAAACATTTATTAGACTAATAGAAAAAGTCTAAACAAGTCATACCACTCGGGGTCAGAGCGGTCCTGAGAGTAATAGCAAGGAAGTGGTACTTCCCGAACTGGAAGACCTTCATCAAATGCAGTGTCATACCCAAACCTTTTTCTGGCTAACAGTCAACATAAGTCTGTGTTTTCAAGCTGCCTGATCAAGCATTCAATATTCGGTATGGACTACTATATCTCTGGATAGTTTTCTTTATTTGTAAATATTTACCAATCCCTTCGCATGAGTAAGAAATGATACAAAGTAGATTTTTAAAAGGAGTTCAACCGGTTTACATTCAGAAATTTCTTTCCTAGTCCGGTTGGCAATCTGCCTTTATATTTACCCAACCCCTCGGCTCGGGCAGGATATGACACAATGTCAATTTTTTAAGCGGAGTTTAACAGGTTGGAATTCAGGGTTTTCCTTCTCCTAGACTAGTTGCCTCACCAAGGCTGAAGAACCTAGTCTGTCCTACTATTTACCTATAACTGGAGGGAGAATATTTGGATTCATACCTTTCCCAAGGGTATTAGTGCAATGTGAAATGCAATCAGTCTCGTCCAGGATTTGAACTCGTGCTGCCGTGTCCATTTTCTAGGACGATAACCATTACACCACGGGCACCTCCTTACTATTTATTAATCGCTGGAAGGAGAATAGTAAGATTCATACCTTTCCCAAGGATATCAGCGCTATGTTAAATGCGAACAGCTTCGTCCAGGATTTGAACTCTGTTCGTTAGATTTGATTTCTACCTTTATGCCACAAATTCTTCCTGTTTTCTTTTGTTGTAAAATCATATACATGTGACAGAAGAGGCCTGTGTCAGCACCCAGTGAGGATATACATTGTTTTGATATGAAGTTAGAGTACTTCTGACGCACCTCTAATTTTGGAACCTTTGTTCGTTTTCATTTGATGTGTTACCATTTAGAGTTATCCAGTTTTATCTGTAGGTTTAATGCTGTTAATTGGGTTTTTTTAGATTTGCACAATGTCTAGTTGCTTACTTAACATTGTTAATAAGTTGTTGATATTAACGTACTGTTTCTCTTCAGTAATCTGGTGGGAACTGATCCTTCAAGCAGGTCTTGACATTTTATTGTCAGTCCGTTTATTCTTGAGTAAACTGAAACATAGGTGATACTATAAGCGAAATGTACATGCGTACAATAAAACATGTATGCAGGTACAAATATGTTTATACGAGCATAGGAATAGCGTTTATCTATACAAATCGATGAGGGTGCAAGCTTTTCTATATGGATTTTCTTGGGCATAGGTAGCGTATATATACATAGATGTGTATTTACAGTAGTAGGAAAAGGATAGCTGAACAAGGTAAAGTATTCATCCTATTTTTATAGATCATAAAATAGAAGAGAAGGATTTCTTGATGTTCAAAATAAACCTATGTCTTTGTTGCTAGTGCGACCAGAATTCAAGAGACAGATATTACATTAGTTCGCGGGGGATGTCCTCACGGGTGGTGCGATTTTCTTTTCCAGAATTCGGAGCCCTATATTCATTTGAAGCCGTTACAAACAGCTCGAAGCTGTAGGTGCCTTGGTTGGCTTTTGGATTGCATTGCTGAATGGTTCGAGGAGGTTATCCTGTCCACTGTAATGCAATTAGGTATTCGCATATAAGGGGTTAATCCCTTATGATGAAATGCTATACGACCGACATCAAGATTAACCAACATATCTAATCAAAACTACTGGTCATTTGCTTTTTGTAGATTTTTTTTATTTTTTTTATTGATTTATTTTTTGGGAAACTGACCCGTTTCAGCATAAACTTGATGCTAACTAATTTTTCTTTGCAACTTACGCAACGAGGGACAGAAAAGTTTAGCAAGCAAAATTGATGTACACTTATTTTATTTTTATTTACAATTATCTTGTTTGTCAGTGTTGTAATTCACGAATCTTTTGTCATCAGTTTAAAGTACTTAAGTAAATCGTACTTTTAAACTTTATGGTCACCAACTCAAGCAGATTAATCATCTTTTTAAATGGCATATTACTTTCCAAGGGTTATTTAATGTCAAAGCTATCTGTGTATAAAGACAGTAGAGGTAGTTTTTAACACTTAGCTAGTTGGGAAAAGGGGAGTTCATACCTTCCTAAATGTATTAATCCAAATGGAAAATTGTCCATTCGGCTGGGGCTGTAGAATACACAGACTTCTTCTCTGCAAAAGAGTTAGACACCCACACTCAATGAGTGTCCTGATATAACACTAAAGATTTTGATTGAGAGTCTCTGGTAATGCTAGAGCTTTGCGGAATGTGGGGAACTCCTCCATTACCAACCCTCCTAGGTCCACTATGGCCCGGAGTGGTAGCACCGGATAGGGTTTTATCTATGGGCCAAAAAATAACTAAACGCTGTACTTATGCTAAACTGAATTGCTAGAAATAGAACTTTGACAATGAAACTGCGTGCTTATGTTAAACTGAACTGTTTGAAATAAAACAGTTTTTATCTTAAGTGATTTGACATTTAACTATTTGTAAACAAAAAATATACTTTTAATGAACGGAATTGTTTGAAATTTAATTCGGCATCCACTGACCCAAAAAGGGTTGATACTCCGTAAAACATAACATACCAACTAAATGGAAAAGTTATATCGCGACTAAATTTCGAACTCTCTTAATATAATATCGTATCCATCACCGATACTCTCTCCAAAGTATTTTCAAATGAAATTAGGAATGATGCAAGCAGAGAATATCGAACTCGCTACTGAAACAATGGTTAGGGAGATAAGCTTTCGAATGGTACCACAAGGCAAGGTGGCCTCTATTTATTCTGATTCCACATTACACTTTGTCGAGCTTTTTTTCATTTTTTCCTTCAACTTTCCCTTTGATTTTTTTTCCGTTTTTTCTCCTTGTTCTTGTAAATTTACATTTTCTTTTTTTAATAATATTTTAGTTTCTTTTTTCTCTTGTCTTGTACTACCATCCCATAATTTTACCCTTTCTTTCTTTCCTTATTTATTTTAATGTATATGTCTCTACAAATTTCCCTCGCCGTTGACCTTCATTTTCCTTTAATCCTTCTTTATTCATTTCTTTGCATTCACTTAATTCAAAAAATGTTCATTGTTTTCTATTTTCTCTCAAAATTCATTTCTATTTATTTTTCATTTCTTTCTATCTAATTTTTCTCAGACTTTTCATTCTATGTTTATTTTTGTATACATTCATGTCTTTCTATTTAGTTCTTCTCTTACTATCTTCTTCCTTTCTTTCTGTATTCATTTCTTTCAATTTTCTTCAAACTTTTCTTCTGTAAAGTATCTTTTTAATAACTTCTATTTTAACGTTTTTCTCTGTATCTTTATTTCTACATTTATTCATTTCTTTCAATTTACTTCTCTGCCCTTTCATTTCTTTCATTTGCTCATTTTTACTTTCACTTCATTTGCATCTTGACAATGAATTTCATTATTTCTTTTATTTTCTATAATTCTTCTTACTTCTCTTTCTTTATTAGTCTTTCTTTCCTTCCTTCCTTCCATTATTTTATTTTTTTTCTTTCTTTGTGTTTTTTTTTTTGATTGACTGCAACATCATGATCCACTGAATTGATAATTTCAAGCAAAATTGATATTCTGTGTCTATATGTTAACCTATTTATTTATTTCACAAGGCACCTACGTCTTTTACACCCTTCAATGTATTTCTCTCTTTCTCTGTTACTTGATTCTACAATCCCCACGATTTTCTTTACATTGATTTTTTTTTTTTTAACATTTTGTAAAAGTTTTTTTTTTTTTTATGGAAATAATACAATGTTCAACATCCAAATGGAACATTTCATTCGATTTCTTCGATTTATATCGACTTCTTTTCATTCTTCTTTTCTGTCAACCCGAGTTATTGGTTAAATAGCAACACTAGTGTTCTTCAGAAAGGCATTAGATAACCCACGGAGGTTAATAGGCACTTAAGCAAAGAAACAAAACTAAACCCAATCCATCTACCGGCGTCCATTGAAAATAAGACCAATAACAAACCAATAGCAAAATATATATAATATAATTTCATGGTTAAGTTTTCAAATATATATATATATATATATATATATATATATATATATATATAATTTCATGGTTAAGTTTTCAAATATATATAATTATTTTGGTTAATGTGTATTCAGGTTTTTAATCAAACGCTGTTTTGTATACTAGGCTTTACGGATATTGATAAGGTCGTCGAGATGTAATTTGCTAAGTAAATAAAATAAAGTCGATGATCATAGTCGAGAGTAAACCAAAGGCTACCTTTTTAATAGCTACTATACCGAGGTGTAAGGTAGGGCACTACTCCATTCCCTGGATTGATTCACTTTACCCCTGATCGTCTCCTTATAGTGCAGAGTGCTAAGCAAGTTGGCATCAAGTACCATTTTTAGTCTTTGGTATGACTTGGGATTGAACCCCGGTCTCACGGACCATACGGGAACACTCTACTCAGTAGGTCATACGAATGTCATTTACACGCATCCACACACACACGTGTATAAGTGTGTGTGTATGTGGAAAGGTATGCTAGTATAACCAAGCTAAATATATATATATGGGTGTGTGAGTATGAAATATAAAATGTTAATCATGCATCAAGATTAGTCAACTATATATCTCCAAATCATAGTGACAACAAGAATTCACTACAAATTCTCGCCATCCGTCCTTATTGGCTGTCGCTCTTGGGTCTTCTACACGACATCCAGTTTCCGCCCAGAACTGAAAAAAAATATTTCAATTCAATTCCACGAAACGAGCAAATACGACACAAGGTCATTTTTATGTTGAGTTTAACAAATTTGAATTCCTAGTTTCCTTCTCCTTCATTGGCTACTGTATAAAAGCAAATGAGTCGGTCTAACCTGCTATTTACCCATAGCTGATGAGAGAATAGTTGGCTTCATACCTTTCCCAAGGGGGCTGGTGCTTTGTAAAAGGCAAACAGCCACGTCCAAGATTTGAACTCTAGTCGCCGTGACAATTTCTGACAACAATAACCCCATCACTTGCTGATGAACGCACGCATTTTGCTGGTCGGCTAACATGGCTGTGTCCATGCGTTTGACCCTTAGGAGGACCTATTTTATAAGTCCACCCTTACTTCACCAGTGATGCTAAAGTGTATTGCTTGTCTTTCCTTTATATTGGTAGAAATAATTTTCATTAATTTCACTTGTACTTTTAGAATGGTAGAAATAATTTCCTATAATTTTATGTGTATTGAGAGTAATGATTTTTATTAATTTCAGGTATATTACTTTATTGTCTCGAGGTGATTGATCCTCAACCCACATAAGATAAGAATGGTTTGTTGTTTGCTTGCCATAAGAGCAATTTGTGGAATACAGTCGGGGTTTAATTATATAGATGATAGATCTAGACCTTACCAGCCATAGTGGAGTGTTGCAGGTCACGTGACTACTCAGCAGCCAGGATTCCGTCCTCACGTATTACGAGTCCCCATCAACCGGTCGTCTCCTTGGCTGGTCAAACCTCATCTTTAGAAATACAGTCGGTGAATATTACTATACTGACATGTTGGAAAACATATATCTACGCAATTATCTTTTAGTACTAATGAATTACATACGGAATTTCATGTACTCAAATATAATACTATTAATCTTTAACGAATGTATTTGACTCAGATAGAACCAGAATAGATATTACTAGTTTATGAACCAGGCAGTAATGGCTACAAATCTATGATTGTACAGTAATTTCAGTCCCAGAACAGGAGCGTCATTACTGCATGCAATTTAGAATCATCCTCGGGACCCCAATTTTAAAAAAAATGGGGACTTACGTCTACATCCTCTGTATATCGGTATCATTCAAGACTTCAACGATAAGGCGAGGATGTTCTGTCAGTTACAGAAAGTTCAGCTTCACAGATCTTTTTATTCTAATCGATTTACTTTGAGCAGTAAGGTACTGTTCCCAAATTGAAAACAATTTTGCCCGTATATACATATATATATATATACACACACACACAGAGAGGGATTTGAGGAGCATAAAGATGTGTGTGTGTGTGTTTGTGTGTATATATATATATATATATATATATGTATATGAGAGAGAGATAGTGAGACACACACACATATATATATAGAGAGAGAAACGTAGGGATATATAGAGAGAGAGGAAGACATAAAGATATAGATATATATACACACACACAGATGGGGACAGAAAGATTTATATATAGGATATATGTATGTATATTCATTTATATAAGGGATATGATTGTGTGCGTGTATGTATGTATATATATATATATATATATGGGATGTGTGTGTATATATATATATATATATATATATATATATATAGAAAAGACTATTTTAATTTTTCTTTCATTCTTTCATACGCGCCAGACACAGCAATAATCAGACACTTTTCTAATCACCTAAGGAATGGCTTAAAAAAGTCATAGGAAATGAAATGCTAAAAAAATAATATCCAATCAAAAAGGCAAAAATTTTTGCCCATTCGATATCTTTCCATTTTTCCTCCCCAAAACCACCACTTTTGTTTGAATTTCGTTTCAGGCTCACATCAATTTCATTAATAGCTTAACTTCCCGAATCATTCATCGAGGTTTCTGCGTCTGACGGCAAAGCAAAGGAGTGAGGGGGGAATAGTATTTCTACTAACTCCCTGTTCTCCAGACCGAACTGATATTTCCTTCAATCTCATTCAATACATCTTATTGATTAGTGCCAAACAGTCTATAGAAAAAAACCCAGGAAATCTATACTAAATAGGCAACTTTTATGTATTCGAAAGGAAAAGCTGGTAGATATATTTTGTTATAGATTATAGCATACTAACTTGACATATGTACCCAGCAATACTGGAAATCTTGGAATAGAACTAAATGTCTTTAATCAAGGTTAGGAATAACAAGAGAACTAAGTTTAAAAAAAAATCACCGTGGAGGTAGCATTATTAAAATCAAAATGAATCCCGAGGAAAGAACTGATGGACAAAGCAAACTTCCTTTGACCCAGTTTCCAGCAGGAAACCAGAATGAGATCTAGGGGAAAATTCTTTAAAAAAAAAAACAAAAAAACAAGGCTGTGGTTTGTAATAGGTAAGAAGACTTTGGAGAGTACTTTTTACATTATCATCGTCACATTGTCATCAGAATTGACCAGTGGAAATGTCACAGCATTTTTTCCTGGAATACAGATAAACGATTTTAGGTATATATTTACCAACCCTTACACATGAGTAGGATGCAACACGATGTCTATTTTTAAGAGGTGTTTAACAAGCTTGAATCTTTAGGTTTCCATTCATACAAAAGTTAAAGAAACCAGACTGCCCATTTGTTAAGGTGAAACTGCAGGAAGAATAATCAAGTTCCTAGCTCTCCGAAGGGTATTATCACTATGGGAAATGCAAACAGCTATGTGCAGTGTTTGAACTCGGTTCAATGTGTACTTTTTTTTTTTTACGACGATAGCCATTACACCACGAATGTCATTAAGTATAAATTATCAAGATATCGATATTTGTTCCTCCTGTCGAATTCTATATGCACAAACAAGGATTTTGCATAGAAAGTGAGATGCATGATATTCTATGTGACTTTGAGATAAAAACGAATCCCCGAAACCTTGTCAAAAAAACACACTAAATGTCAATACGAAGAAAAACCATTCCCTCGTCACCGTTGTCTAGACAGTAAAATATCACAAAAAAACCCGAAAAGATTAATAAATACTTCAATCTTGCCGGAAACCTGATAAAGCTTTGAAAAAGGAAGATGACAGTGATACCCACTGTCGTAGGGGCTCTTGAAATATCTTCAAACGAGATAAAAAGAACTAGATATCTGAAGAAAGAATAAAAACTTTCCTGACTACAGCATTGTTAAAATCCATTAAAAGACTAAAGTTTTTTTGGGGGACAGCATTGAGAAAAACACCACTAAGCGTTGGAGTGAAAAACTCCCATGAAATACTAATGATAATAATAAAGAGAACCTATACCTTGCTAGAGAACTGAAAAACTATGAAAGTGATGGTGATAACAGTTGTAAATGGTGGGCGGGGAACAATCCCCAAAGACCTTGGGAAGGCATTAGAAGAGTTAGAAATCAGGATATATGGAGACCATCCAGACTAGAGTATAAAGATCAGCCAGTATGCGGATACAAGGAGACTTGCTATCACTTAGACTCCAGTGAAAGACCTTCGCAAATGCTGTGGGGGAAATTCCCAAGAAGAATTATTGAAAATGATATGAAGAAAAGTTTGGTTTTCTGACCTTGTGATATTTAGAATTCACCAAAAAATAAACTGGAAAGAATATCAACAATGCTACACGATGCGAACCGAAGGGAAACGCAAAATAATGAGAACCAAAGTAATACACATGCCTACGAAAAACACAGGCAGATAGAAACTTCATGAATAGCAAGAAAAAAAACTACCTGACATACATGGGTGGTATTACACTGTTTGGTAAAAACAAATTGAAACCCTAATATAGGCAATGAGAATTCAGTTAGGACATTGGGATGGAATCTGGCATCGAAAAATGTGCCGTGCTTATAATGAAAAGCGGAAAACGACAAATGACTAAAGGAATAGAATTGACAAATCAAGAAAAATCTGAACGCTCAAAGAAATTGTAACTTAGAAACACATCGGAATCTTGGAAATGGACACCATGAAACATACAGAGATGAATAAATAAATAAAAAGAATAATACTTCAGGAGAAAGAGAAAACTACTCAAACCAAACTATATAGCAGAATACTCACCAAAAAATGACTATCTGTGTTAGTCAACCTAGTAAGATACTCGGGACCATTCTTTAAGTGGACAAGGGAAGAACTTATACCAATATACTAGAGAACAAGAAAACTCATGACGATGTATAAGGTTTACATCCCAGAGATGACGTAGACAGACTGTATGTGTGTAAAAACAGAGGAAGAGAACTTAACAGCATTCAAGACTACATAATATAGCGAGGTATCAGAGGGATAAGAGTGACTAGAAACAATACAGACAACACAGGAATCCATAAAAGAAAATTAACCAGAAAGCAAAAATTGGAAGTAAAACATGTCTAAGGACATTTCAAGCGACATGCAAGCAAAATCTCAACTCGAGAAAACTTGGACAAGTCTAAGAAAGTGAAACCATAAGAGAGAAACTAAATATCTTCAGAGAACAGCAGAAAATGACGTCATAAGTATTAACGATGTCAAAGCAAGAATAAACTAGACGCAACAAAATAGCAAATGTAGGTTATGTCTTGACAGACACGAAATGATCAATCACATAATAAGCGAATGCAGTAAATAAGTGCAAAAAGAGTTAAGACCAAACATGACTGGGTGATGAAGATGATCCACTGGGAATTGTGATAGTTTAAATTTTATCATACTGACAAATGGTATATGAACAACCCAGAATCCGCTCTAAAAATAAGACGCACAAAATTCGTTTGGATTTCGAGATACAAACGGATCCTCTAATTTCGACCAGACCAAATGAGAGTTAAAAAAGAGAACCAGCTGAAAGCAAAAAGAGATAAATACATAGACCTTGGGAAAGTTTTGAAACACTATGGATCATGAAAGCGACGTTATTACCAATTGTAATTGGGTCGCTCGATTCGGTCACCTAAGGATTGGTACTGAGACTGGGGGACTTGGAAATAAGAGAACGAGAAGTAACAATCCAAACTACAGTATCAAGATCGACTAGAATACTAAGAGTCCTGGAGTATTGAGACTTGCTCACACTCAGACTCGAGTGGAAAACCATCAATTAACTCGGGTTTGAAAAAGCTCTCAAATGAATAAAATAACTGCGAAGAAATTTCAGAACCTTAATTCGAATCTCGAGTCTTTGTTTGCAATCTTATAAAATAAGTACCATAAAGGCTCTATATTACACCTAAAATAACACAGAATAAATAATAAATCTAGTAGAAGAACGTGAAAATTGTAAACAATTATACTAGCTCTGAAAAGTCGCGAACAAATAGGAACACTTAAATTTCCCACATAAAAACGATAGAGAGGCTGACTGAATAAAAGTGCCAAGAATCTGAAGAATATTGCTGAACAGCAAACCCTACTTGATCAGTATCAGAAGAAACATATCAAATAATCAGCCCATACTCATCGGTGGTCACCAAAATAGGGGCTAAAAAGCAAAACAGGTGACATTAGGCCAGCCTACTTTGAAAATTAATTCATAAAATAATTCAGTTCAACATTCTTTAAAATAGTGATGACCAAAAATACAAACTTTATGAGGATGAATTAAAAGAATTGATTGGAATAGGCTTTTCTTCTTTTCTCTTTGCAAATAAATATAAATTGAGACATAGGAAAATTGGATGTTGGAACACCTACAAATACAGCAATGCCCTATAGCCTTACAACTTGTATGAGCATTCACAGAAAAGACATTACAGTCTTGCGGAATTTCTAAATACACACAGACCTAACAATAAATGCCAACAAACTAGACATTATAATGAAAGAATTTAAGATTAAAACATGTTTCTTGATCGATATGTCTGTCCCAGCAGATCGAAAAATGGCTCTGAATGAATTTGGAAAGTTTTCACAATATAATCATATGGGTGTGAAAATTAGTAGAATGTAGCAACTGAAAACAGACATTATCAGGGATTGTTAGAGCTCTGAGATGACTACAAAAAAGAACACTGATAAATTTGTCAACATACATTGACAGTATAATATCGGTCAAGTGCAGAGAAATGTACTCTCTCATATATATAATGGGGCAGACAGGATGGCCAATTTTTAAAATAGTAGCCATTTCAAAATCGGTCATCCTGTCTGCCTCAACTTACATAATTATTCGAGTGTCATCGGTGAATTGATTATAGAAGTACAACACCTGGCAGAAATTATGGAATTACACAAAAAGTTGTCCTGGCAGGCTTTTTTTTTTTTTTTTTTTTTTTTTTAGCGGAATCAACAGAAGGCACAAAATATTCTTATTTAATAGCTGAGCAGTCTTACTTTATAAAACATTCCTTATATAAATAAGATTAAATTAATTTACTGGTCACTTTTTTTTTCAAATCATCTAGCTAAAAGCTTTAAATATTCATCTCTTTTCATTTTCTTCAATATATCTTAGTGGTCAGCTGGAACGTTAAAGAACCATAGACAACTTATTTTCTTGTTAAACTTAAGAAGGCTTAATGTTCTAGTGGAAATTGAGCTATCTTTTTTTTCCAGACCCTCTCCTGTGTCCACTGTTTCAGGACAAATTCTTTTATGTGCTTATATCATTTACCTACCGTCTAAAATTAAGTTATTTTTACAATTCCCAGTAGATCATTCCAGCCATCTATACACTTGTTCTCTTGCTAGACTGCATTAACTCATTTTGTTCATTATTTTGAATCATTTTTTACACAACTAATAACTGGTGGTTTTTACTGGAGGTGCTGCGAGAGCAAGACTTCCTAGCTCACAAATACCCTTCAAAGTATTACTGTCAAAACAGCATGCCAAAAAGATATTATTAGAGCAATACATTTAAAATACCCTAATTTAGAGAATAAATTATTTTTGTAATCGAATTGTAATTCAATAATCATATTTGAACGTCTCTTTTCACACCACCATTCATTTTAGAGACCTCTAAATCTGAACTTAAACGTTTTACATATATATTTCATGTATATCCGTGTGTGTATGTATATATATATATATATATATATATATATATATATATATATATATATATATTAAAATATATAACACAATATGACTGAAATATACTTATACACAAACATACATACACACACATATATATATATATATATATATATATATATATATATATATGATTTAAGGAAATCGTTTTTTAGACCGAAGATACTCAAAAAAGCCTAAAAGGACCACATGGGGTGTAAATTAAGTGTGTGTATATATAATATAATATAATATATAGTTGTTACTGTCTCACTTCGTGGGTTTCTGGCTGTCAAATGCGTTATAATTTGAAGAGTGCTCAATATATGTGATAATTACTATATAATAAAAAAAAATATATTACTTTTTATATATATTTGATAGCTGGGATGCTTTTCTGCGACGACTGATTTCATGACGTCTTTATACGACAATCATCTGTCCAGAGGGGACATATGTATGAAAAGTAATATATATTTATTGATAATTAAATATATATATATATATATATATATATATATATATATATATACACGCGCGCGTTACATCATGAAAATATTCCTGCCTTACAATTGAATTACACAAAATTGTTACTTCCACATAAATTGAGCAACACAATAATAGAGAATATATATATATATATAATCATTTAATGAAACAAAAAGCTGCTGTGCTACAGTTTCTCCTAGCTTAAAGAAAACAAACAAATAACATCGTGATTTTGTATTCTCAGCTGGCAAAAATATACCTCATGCGCCGCTGACATACTTTTGTAAGAAAATAACGTGCTAATACTAAGTTGACTTTTTCATATCAATCGTTGATTGAATTTTTCAGTTCCATTGTTTTTTGTTTTTTTTTATATTTTAAGTTTTGAATCGCTTTCATTCCCTTAAATAATGAAAAAAAATATCTAACATTTAAGGAATCATTAATAAATCTTAATACAAAATCTGTCGAAATTGATTAACACTTGAAAAATTTAACTACAAATTGGTAATAAAAATTCGGATGATAATTTTATAGAATTACTCTAAATACAATAATTTTAAAGTTTCTTTATATGAAGCATTGACAATCACGACTGTTATCACTTTTATATTTAACTCGGCAGGTATTATAATAGTGGTGTCAATAAAAAGTCAACAAGCTCAGCTTCAAGGGACAATTTCTCCAGGCAGCACTTCCCGCCACGTCTGCAGGGATAAGTGCATGGAGTATAGAACTGCGCCTGATCTGTCCCCATTGGCTTGCTTCAAGCAGGGTCCCTATAATAAAACCAATTTCTCGAAGATTTCGGTATCGTGGCTTGATTGTTATTTCTACGACATCGAGTAATTTTAACGGCACAACAACTCTAGGCTTATTTGATGCCTACATATTAGAGAACTGAGTTCATTTTACGTTCATGTTTATATATTTGCGTAGCTGTTTCTTAATGTTCTTTTTACTGATATGTGTTATCAAATATTCTGACCTTGTGATATTTAGAATTCACCAAACAAACTGGAAAGAATGTCAACAATACAACATGATGCGATCCGAAGAGAAACGCAAAATAATGAGAACCAAAGTAATACACATGCCTAGGAAATGCACAGACAGATAGAAACTTCATTAATAGCAAAAAAAATCCCAACTACCTAACGTACGTGGGTGCTATAACACTGTTTGGCGAAAAAGAAATTGAAGCCCTAATATAGGCAATGAGAATATAGTCAGGACATAAAGGTGGAATCTGGCATCGAAAAATGTGCCATGCTTATAATGAAAAGCGGAAAACGACAAATGACTAAAGGAATAGAATTGACAAATCAAGAAAAATCTGAACGCTCAAAGAAATGGAAACCCACAAACACACAGTAATCTTGGAAGCGGACACCATGAAACATGCGGAGATGAAAGAATAAATAAAAAGAATAATACTTCAGAAGAAAGAGAAAACTACTGTGTTATCAAATATTCCAATCCGATAAGTGTGGTCCTCATTGCGTAGTTTCAAGAATTCCTGTCGAATATTAATTATCATTCTATGTAAGTATTTCTATTAATTAATCGCCATTCGTTTGCCCACAGTTATATAGTCATAAGAATAATATTTAGCAAACGATTATCTAGTTTTTGTAATTTCGACGATTACTCTTCTCATCAAAAGAGGCTATCGTTATTGTTAAGTAGCTGTAGTTTCCTACGGAGCTATTTGATCCCGGCTGTTGAATTATGAGTTTCTTCTACCCAGTATTTGGTGAAGCGCACCGTGGGACCGCTATCGGGTTTATCTACTGCGCTTCACATCCACTATGCAACATCCCATGGTTTACGATGCTAAACATTCGTATGATTAATGTAACACGTACCGTAGTACCTTTCGGGGCTGCAGAATACACCGACTGCATTTTAGCAGAGGATTAAGAACTGCCCAACTAGTGTCCTGGATATGACATTAAACAATTTGCTCGTGAGACTGGAGTAATGCCCCAGCTATGGGTTAAATTGTACCACTACTGTTCTTCTAGGAGAATAGCATTGGCATTAAATAACCTACAAAGGTTGATATGCCATTAAACAAAGAAACCAAACCAAACCTGGAGTAATGCTGGAGCTTTGAGGAATCGCAGAGGTTTGGGTCTAATAAAACTGTTTGTTTGCACACAGTTTGAATATCAAACGACGTATGCTAAACTGAATTGTTTGAACTAGAAGTATTAGATCATTTAACTGTGTAAATGAATGACAGATGTTTAATTAAACTGTTAGTTTTACAAAGCTATACTTGGATTGCTCATTCGGCTGGGGCTGTTGAATATACCGACTGCAACTCAGCAGAGAAGTAAGTCTCACCTCCCCTGTCCTAGATTTGACACTCAACAATCTGATGGTGAGGTTACAGTAATGCTGGAACTTTGAGGAATACCCCTTCATTGCCATCGCTCCCAGGTCCACTCTGACCTGGAGAGATAGCGACAGGTAGGGCCCTCTCTATGGGTCAAATAAAACTAAACTGCGCTCTTATTCTAAACTGAATTTCTTAAAATGGAACTGTTTGTATGCGAAATTGAATTATTTGAGATAGAATTGTTTTGACAAAAAGTATGATTATACTAAACTGAATTGTTTGAATTTAGAACTGTTTGACTCAACTGAATAGCTTAAAATAGAAATATTTTTGACAATTAAACTGTGTACTTATGTTAAACCGAATTGTTTGGAACACAACTGTTTATTTGTATAAAAGAGACTTGGCATTAAATAGCTTACAAAGTGTGATATACCATAAAACCCGAACAAACCATTAAACCATAGTAATACTCGCAACCGCTTAGCTGTGTGAAAAAGAATGAGTTTAATTTAGTTTAAAAATGTTATCAAGAAATCTTTACAAATCTTGTATATTTAATCATTCATATAAGTATATAGACCCCAGCCCAACGAGTAGCTTGGATATGACACTCAACAAACGCAACTGTTCAACAATTTGAATGTGTGCAAACAAATGAACTCTGGTTTGTTTAAAATGTTACCAATAAACTATTCGATTAAAAATCATGTCAACAATATGACGAGGATTTAGCATTAAACGTCATAAAGGTTTGATATGACAGTGCAACCATAGCTCCCTGAAAGTTGTTAACAAGTTCAACTTTTTAGGAAGCAGTATCTCATCAACCGAGACAGACATCGACACGCGACTAGGGAAGGCATGGAGAGCTATCCATAGGCTTTCGGTCATATGGAAGACAGACCTGACCGATAAAATGAAATGCAGTTTCTTCCAAGCAGCGGCTATGTCAATACTACTGTATGGATGCACTACATGGACGCTAACGAAACGGGTGGAGAAAAAGCTTAATGACAACTACACAAGTATGTTGCGAGCAATATTGAACAAGTACTGGAGGAAACACCCCACGAAGCGGCAGCTATACGCCCCCCCCAACCACCCATCACGAAAACTATCAAAGTTAGACGAACAAAGCATGCAGGACAATGTTGGAGAATATGGACGAGCTCATAAGTGATGTACTCCCATGGACTCCTTCCCATAGCCGAGCAAAGTTAGGGAGACCAGCTTGCACATACATACAGCAGTTCTGTGAGGATACGAGATGTAGCCCAGAGGGCCTGCCGGAAGCAATGAACGATGGAGGGGGTGGCGAGAGATGGTAAGATATATCCGTGCTGATGGCACAAGATGATGAGCATGTATTAAATGCCAATTTAAGCAAGCCTGTCAAAAGTTGTTACGAATAGAAAACTGAAAATTACACTGTTTATTGGGCATTCCCTGTGGTATTTAATCTATGAATGCATTTACAAACACATTGTGACAAAACGTACTTTTAAATGGAGTAGACCTGGTTTAAAATCAGTATTTACTTTCTCCTAAACTGGTTGTCATGCCAAGTATAAAGAGGCTGGAATATTGTTGGATTTATCCACTTCATAAGGTTGATTAGGATTTGGTCAAATGCTAACAGCTTCATTCAGGATTTGAACTTGCGTCACCAGTTTTATTTCCAAAGACGATAACCGTTATGCTGAGAGCGTCTTTAAGTATGTCAGCAGCCCTGTACATAAGAAATACAATCTTAGATTTATAAACGAAGCTGTCAAATTCAGGAGTTCTCTGGAGCCTAATCTTTAAGACCAGGTCTGTGCTTGAATTATGAAAGTAGATTAGACCAGATAGTAAACGTCCACCCTTAAATTTCTGTAATGGAAATAAGATTTACGATGTCAGAACTCGAAAACATCTTTGATTTCTGGTACTTTATTTCCAAAAATAGGTATCGCCTGTTCTTTTGGATTACCTCGTTTGTTTCGTATGTTTATAGGAATCCTTTTGCTTTCGAAAAATCTTGTAATAAAACCTTTGCTGCAACTGGATGTGTTTGCATATGTTCATCATTCATGAATAAATGAAATTTGTAATGTAATCACGATTTCAGAATTCAAAAATACTTTTTTGTTTTATTTGTATTATTTTCCTTATAGAAATGTATGAATGCATATTTTTCTAACGTAAAAAGGAAATGAACGTACGGACCATTTTGTATGATAACGTTTTATTTCTACATAGGATGAATAGAATGTTTGGCTTTGATAAAATAGGTTTGTTCGTCCCGATTTGGCAATGGTTAATGATATGCAGCTCCGTGTGTGTTTAAAGCCATTCGCTAAAGATAAAGTACGATGGTAAGATTACAAAGATCAGGGTAAAAGAATGTAATCAAGTTTACTTCTCTCTCTCTCTCTCTCTCTCTCTCTCTCGATATATATATATATATATATATATATAGTAAATGTAAAGTTGGCGACTTTAGTCGAGGTTAACTGAAAGGCTTCATTTCCAACAGCTACTACACCGAAGTGTAGGGGTGGCCGCTACTACATTCCCTGGATTGTTCCCCTTACCCTTGATCCTTACATAATGCTCAGTGTTAAGCAAGGTGGCATCAAGTACCATCTTTTGAGTTTTACTATGACTTGACATGGGATTGAGCGCTAGTCTCCCGGACCATAAGCGAACACTCTTCTCATTAGGCCAATGGGTAAGTGTGTTTATAGAGAGAGAGAGAGAGAGAGAGTTTATCGATTTTGTTTAATGGCATATCAGCAACACCAAAACCGTATTTTATAGTAGGCGAGTAGTGATACAATTTAAAACACTAGCTGGGGACCGACGGGTGTTCATACTTTATATATATATATATATATATATATATATATATATATATATATATATATATATATATATATATATATATAATGTGTGTGTGTGTGCATATTTTGGCAGCATTTCTTCATAATTACATATGTCATTAAACAATAGCCATCCTTTGTCTCCACATTTTTGTATAAAACCTTTCGAGTAGCCCCATTGATTTTATGATATCCGGCGGGAATTGGTTCATGAAATATACACACTCCTGATGATGGTCCAATATCGGACAGAAAGTACTAGGGAACCAATTAATCATGGGGGTTTCATTAACCATTTCCCGACAGATATAAAATTAATGCAGCAACTCGAAAAGATACATACAAAAATGTGTAGACAAAGGATGTCTATACTGTTTAAAATATATAAATATATATATATATATATATATATATATATATATATATATCTTCTCTTTTAATCATTTTTGATTAAATAGGACTCCACTTCGTGTCTGCCCTTTTTTATCTTTGCTCTAAGTTATGAGTCGTGAAAAAGTGGGAGGGGAATTTACTGGAAGAATTAACCGGAAATTTTATATGAATGTATTGGAGTCGTCATTGATTTATCAAATCATTATCGCTCCTCAGAAAATGGCACAGTGTGTGCTGAAACATTCGGCACTTTTCTAAAAAAAATTATTTAAAAGTAAAGGACGCATACGAAGACCGAAATGGACCAAAGGTAAAATCGACATATCCGAATTATCTATCATATTTAATCAAGTATACACTCTCTCACACACACACACACACACACATATATATATACTGGTTTGTTGATGTTTTCCAATCTCACTTAATTCTAGTGCTTTTTTAATTCCCCATTAATTCTTCCATTAACCTCCAGTAAAATTATTTCCCTCCTGCATTTTTTTGTTTGTTTTTTTTATTTTGCAAATTCATCGTTCCTGTCTTTTTCATCATGTATTTCGATGGGCTCCTTACCTCTCTCTCTCTATCTCTTTCTCTCTCTTATATATTTAATTCAGTCCAGATAAACCAGAGTCGGAAATAACTCCGTCAGGACAAATTCATTCCACCAGAACATTTAGAATTTTCCCGGTAAGGAGCGCAATGTAACTAACATCAATAATTCCTTTAAGAAAAACAAAAATTGGTCACATTAGGATTATAAATTTATTTCCATCCTGTTATGGGTGTTTGTATGTGTGTATATATATATATATATATATATATATATATATATATATATATATATATATATATATATATATATATATTTCTAGACCCTGAAAATTTATTAAATCAACAATATGAATTAATAGCTAGATTTAGAAATAGGAATAGATTTAAACTCTAGGCAAATATCATAGATAATGGTTAATTAACAAAAATGTAAAAATATTTTGAGGTGGAATGAAGAAAATAAAATAAAGAGATGAGTAGGTACCATGTGATGTGCGCGTACTTTTCGATGGAAAAGTAACTGAATTAATTGGCTCGAATATAAATTTTGAAATTAATTGAAGACAAGTAATACTGGATACTTTCGTAAGGTTATTAAGGAATGTCATACTTCCCTAAATCATTATAAAATCTGGAATTTTACCTTGAAATATAATTAGAATAAAAGAAAATTTAATTTACTGTGATTCCAACCGGTAATAAAAAAAGTAAAAATTTTAAAAAATGAAAAAACAGGAGGTGGATAAACGGGGAGAAAACTCTTCAGCCCTCTTCAACCCCCTCCCACCCTTGCTTCTTGTGTCTATTCTCTGTCATTTAATTTATCCATTGGATCTGAAGAAATCCGGTTTTCTTCGGTTTTATTGATATTTATCAATACCCATAACAGGATGGAAATAAATTTATAATCCTAATGTGACTGATTTTTGTTGTTACAGAAATATATATGAATTTTTGTTACAGCAGAATTGTATTAATTTGATTTGGGGAATCATTTTATCAGATCGGCTAAAACGATAAAACACAAGACTCTTTCGTTCGATGCTTCCTAAATAGCAACGACCTGAATCAGTTAAAATAGTAAAATTAAATAAGTGGGTAGTACTAATAAAAAAAAAACTTACGGGAGGAAAAAACTCAATTCTCTGAATTTCCACCAAATTCCATGAATAGACATTGTGTGTGTGTGTATATATATATATATATATATATAATAAATATGGATTAAAATCTGACAGTATGAATCCATATTACTGTCCTTTCGGAAAAACAAATACCAAATACAATCTCACACGACATTTAACAATGATTATTCCAAACGATCTATACATATAAAACTTACTTGTCGTTACGTATTTCTCAATAAACGGGAGGTTTTGTATCGTTTCTTTGGGAAATTCAACATTTTCAAATTTTTTTTCTACTTGCTAGACACGTTCTTATGACTTTTGAATAAGAAACGCTATGTGCACGTTTATGTATCTTTTCGTTGTATATTTCTCATTTGCTCCTGTCATCATTACAAGCATCAATCGTTATGTGAACTATTTTGATATCTAAATCCTGATGATGGTTACTGAAATCGAAACGTTAATGTCGACTTTACATCATAATATATTCACCTGTTTGTATTGTTTTTTCTGCTACCTTTATATATATATATATATATATATATACATATATATATATATATATATTTCTTCTTAGGTCTTTATGAAGATTTATCCTTATTTGCGACGATAACGGTATATAATGTAGCGTTATAATCGCAATGATAAATAATTGAGGGAAAAATCTACGTTATATTTTACATCAGTTTTATGCTTGTTTGTTTTTTTTCCCCTTATATTTTAACATCAAACCAGTATTCTCTAGCTGAAAGGATCTTTGTTCCATAACCCTTAAGTCAATTATTTTATCGGATATTTCAAACATTTTAAAACATTCTTATATCCACTGTTTGGAGAGCATGTCATATGGTCTCGTATAGACTATCCGTACTAAGACCAGATTCTTTGTTTTTATTTTTATCTCTTAGAATATATTGATCGATTTTATCCCTCTACTTTATTTCCGTAACCCTTTGTGCTCTTTTAAGAAGTCTGCGGATTTTATGCGAGTAACATATTTCTTCTCGTATCCTTGATTCTTTTGGTGGGGGTGGATATTTCAGGATTAAGTTAGTTTTCCATTTCATTTGGTATTCAGAGAACTTTGCCTCTAGAAATTAGTGTGATTTGCTGAAGTAATTTGTCTTTAATAGATGTAAAATTGTTTAAACACGAAAATATGCAGATCTGAAAAAAATATATATTAATCAATTGTAGAAAATATTTTTTTCATAATTTCGTAATCACATAATTTATTTCTCGACCTTATATTGAAAAGATCCATCTGATTATTAAAATGAATTATTCTAAGTAATTTGTTATGTTCCTTAAAACCAGAAAATGAGGACATTAAATGAAATTGTGCTTTGTTTATTTAAGATGAATCTAAAATACTCAGAAACGTTTTGTAAGAGTAGAGAGTTCATATTTTTGTCATGGGTAGTATTTAACAATGGTATGGTGTCTTCCAATTTTTTTTTTCGCGTTTCTCTTAAGGAGTTCAGATGTATTTCCGCTTCCGGCGTTTCTTTGATTGCTTGTAATTTGATTTACATGTTGATTAACAATTCGGCTTTTGTGATGTGTTGTTCTGTATTTCCACACTTAGCTCTGATGATGTTTTTCTTTCGGTTACATACGGTTACTGAATTTTTATTTTTCTACTTTCCTGTTTACTTTTCGTAGAATGTACTTTGATTGTTTTGGAATGTCCTAGTTTGTTTGTATTGTTTGATTCTGTTTCAGTTTCTTCTTTGTCTTCATTCCTTCACCAATATATATTCTCTTATTTCTTGTACTCTTGTTGTCTGCCTTTGTTCTTCTTGTTTTTAAGTTATTTCATTCCTTGGTGTTCTCTCAAGTGTTTTGTTTTCCTTTGTATTATTGCATCTCTTCGTGGTTAGTTTTTCCCCTCCAGTTTCGTTTCTCTTTCAGCTTTCGCCTCGCTATCATTTTTATGTTCCTAATCGAAATGTCTAGTTTGTCACTGACAGTTCTTTGTAGTTATTCGTTAATTGATGAAAATAAAATGGACGTAAAATACAAAAATGGCCAAATCACCCTAAGTTATTTGTTTGTTTATACGAACCCGAGTAATGTAGGAATGAATAAATAATAATCTCTAAAATAGTTTCCCGAAAACTCAGGATATAATCATGGCATCTGAACTCCATTCAGAGTTCATCTAAAAAAGTGCTCTTCTAATTGTGAAGGGACAAGGATTATTTTGAAAAACAAGAATTTTACTTGAGCAACATATACTTTAGTTTTGATATACCAGCAGAACATTACATTATATATATATATATATATATATATATAATCCTTCGCTCATAATCGTTTAGCCCTGGACCGTACTTCAATAATGGGAATCCCCTTTCCGTTAGAGCAAAAGTGCGAGACTCTGACCTCGATGTAAACGGGTTGGAACTCCATTTCTGCGAGTAAATTCACTTTTGGATTAATATTCTTGATAAAGTTATGAGACCCCCTTATTCCCCCCTAGCTGTTGGGTTAAATAGTCCCACTGTGTTTATTTTACAAGAAAGCCTTTGGCATTGAATATCATACGAAGGTTGATTTACCATTAAACAAGGAAGCACAATCCGTAATCGGATAAGCTTCTAAAATATCAAGTTGAATTATTGATTTTTTTAATCAAACAAATACTTTAAAAATATTCCTTTTAAGTGTTTTATAATTGAGAAAACTCAGAAAAGGTTTTCTTATATTTTTTTCTGAAAAGAATCTCAATTTTTACTGAATTTTTTTAACATCTTATATTTTACAATCCTGATCGAACGATTAGAAAATGCATAGCCCTTTCAGAAAAGTAACAAAAATTCTCTGAAATATGAATTCAAACGCACGGAGCTTCTCACAACATCTAGCCATCTTAGAATGCATAAAGAAGTATAGAGAATGATTTCGAAGACCCAGGACAACAGACGTTTTAATTTCCATAAGCCTGAAAAGAAACCTTTACGAAAGGAACTGGTAAAGTTTACAAATCTCATCCTTTCTGGTAAAGATTCCTGGGTCTATAACTGATTTACTCAAGTTATCCCCATAGAAAGTGTCGGTAGAGGTAGCATCCAAAGTAGGTGACTTCTCACCTCGAAACAAAAAAGAATTATATCATACCGTTTCTTAGCAGCCACTCGATCCAATCCTAATAGCTTCAGTTACGAGGGAGAAAATGGCTGAAAAAAGATAAGAAAAAACGTCAAAATGAATTCTGTAATATTAAAAATGAGTCATTGCTATTGAAATTGTTGTTTGTAATGAGTAAATTTATTGCTTCATTTTATAACGCACAAACGCGTTTGATGACGTCTTACAACAAAATCAACAGTTGAAAAGAGGCTTTTGATTATAATAAATTTGGAATAATGACATTTTTCCAATATAATCATCTATAAAAATTGGACACTTGAAGAAAGTGACTAAATAGTTGGATCAAAATGTTAGAGTAACGAACGCAATAAAAACAGGGTATCCGGGCTATGACACTAAATTCCATTTAATGGTGAGGTTCAATCACCGAGTAGATCTAGAAAGTGTAGAATAATCTTTATCCATATGTCCCAAGAGCATGGATTCCTTTGACATTCTTTCACCATATATCCAAATTATTCATCGCTTATGGCAATAATTGTACGCGCCATCCAAAGTCCACAGAAAGCTGTTAAATGCAAGTCCTAGCTGGTCGGCCAATTTTAGTGTCAGCATGTCTAAGAGTTCATGGAAGAACGTCACTTTGTTCTTAATTCTCCAGCAGTATTCTGTACGTTTCCCTTGAATGATGTGAGATAATAGAGGTAAGCGGTCGTTCAGCTGCTGTTTTATAGGATATTGTTAGACTTCAACTGATACGATTTCAGCTTGAAAGAATCCAGTTTCATTTTATGTGATATATCGGATTTCCATATCTAACCTGTCAGTAATAGTCTATATCTTTCATATGCCTATATTGGGATCACTTTCAGTTGATGAGGTAATACTACCGAGGCATATTAACAGGTTTACTAATTTCTGAGTGTGATATAGGAATAAAGAAAGACACAGTGGATTGAACATTGATTGCCAGTGGAAGGAAGTGACGGGTTTCTAGATAATATAAAAGAAGTAACAGGCTGCAAAGATTGGACATTAGTGGAATGACAAAGTGGACAAACTTTATTGAGAAAGACGTTTCAGAAATAGCTTGGCCGGCAGTGTTGCGGATAGTAACTATCTTTTGTTCTTCTTACTTTCTGTTAAAGTACTATTTCGGTTGAATGAAATACTTTGGCTTTTAAGTTACCTGTTAAACATTGTATCTTTTTATGCACATGTGAGTGTTGCAAAAGTGATAACGATGTATTCGAGGGACTTGCGCGAGGAAACTAAAAAAGATATTTACCACTTTATGAAACTTAGACAGGCCATCTAATGGGGAAATAGCCCCATCTTGACTAAAACACTTACACTATGTTTTATTAGAGTTCACGTTGATACAAATGCTACTTGCTGCCTGCTGTAGGCTATGCAACAGATTCAGCGTGAGTTGGTGTATCTTAAAAACGTAATAGATTATAGTTTCTATGGGATCTTGTTTGTTTCTTGCCTTTTTAGTGTGTGACTAATTTCTTTCATCTATTGATGTTTATCGTGCATAATCTTGGCAGATTGTGAATCAAAATGGGGTTTATTCATAACCTTCCAAGAATTCAGTACAAAGGTAAGAGAAATCGGGAACTTATCTCTAATGGTAACAATATTTGTTTCTTGAAGAACAGCGTTTTAGCGGTAAGAGTTTCTTTCGAAAAATAAGCTTGAAACGGTTTCTCTATTTTTCTTCTGCCTATAGACTCAAACACACCAGAGAAATCTAACAAAAGTGTGGCCTAGATCTTTTTTGGATTCACTCCTTCGAGAATTCAAGCATGACAATCTCAGATGTCGTGGATTGATTTCTAAAATCCTGATTATTCCAAAATAATGTTCTAAACATCAGGTCTGATACGATGGAGAACCAGGGAATTAAAAATCGTAGGGTCTCTAGCAGTAAGAGTGATGCCTTTATATTTCTTAGTGAGTCAGAGCACTGCTTCCTTTGGAAAGGAGGGAGTGTAAACTTTCGTCTATTGTTTTAGTTATAGACTACATTGTATAATCGATGTAGGTCATCAAATGTGCTTGTCTTTCCAATTTTATGAAGTATTCAGTATCCTTGTATAGACTATAGCCACAATTCAACTTCGATTCAGATTGGTTGAACCAATGAGGTTCCTTTCTGTGGTGGCCCAATTTTCTGGCGCTGAAGAATACACCGACTACATGTCTGAAGTAGAAAAACACCTGAACGAGTGAACAAGATATGACATTAAAGGATCTTATGGTAACGCTCCAATCCTAGAGCTTTGATGAATGCTGAGTATCACTTCATCACCATTACTCTCAAGTCCAGAGAGACTCAGGTTAGTAGTACCTAATAGTCCCATTTCTGGGTCAAATAAGTCTGTTGGTTGGTTGTTTTGTTTTACGGTATATCAGGCATTTTCGAGTTATTTAATGCTGAATCTAATCATTTTGATGAAATGTTTTTTAAGGTTTGATCGGGTTTTATGGCGTATCAGCAATTGCCAATGCTTTTTTATACATAAGTATTAAATATGATTTCTAAACACATTTTCTAGATAGACTTTTTAAATGAGCCAGAGTTCTTTTCGGTTTTCTTCGCTCGTTTTTTTTTCCTCACAGCAAAATGGTTTCGCTTATTTCTATCCAATTTGAATTCTATTTACTATTAATCCTTTGTTTGCACAGGTAAATGGTTTCAAGTATTGTTACTTAACACTAGAAATTCAATTAAACCTCACTCGTTCGATTACACACTGTTAAATAAGTAAACAATTCTGTTAAACATAAGTTATCTGTTTGCACTTAGTCTAAATGCCAAAGAGTACTATGTGACCCAGAGACGACCCTATCGGGTGCTACCATTTTGGGCCAATTTGGTCCTGAGAGCGATGGCAATGAAGAGTACTCGGCATTCCTGGAGTCTCATCAGCAGTTTGTTTAGTGTCATTTACAGGACACTCGTTGGAGGAGTCTTACTCCTTTGCAGAAAATTCAGTCGGTGTATTCTTCTGCACAAGCCGACTAGGCCAAGTGTCAAATAGAACCATTTAACTGTGAGCAAACAAATGACTGTTAAATTGAATTATTAGTGTTACATAGCTATTGGTGAAACTATTTTTATGCGAGCAAATGATTAATTCTAAATAGAATTATACGTGTTAAATAAGAATACCTGAAATAATTTAACTGACCGCGAAAATTGAATTAATTGTAATATATAGCAATACTTGGGACTGTGTGCAAATAAAATTATGGATTATTAATTGCAACACTTGCTGCATTTTGGTTGTGTGCAAATAAATGACTAATACTAAATAGAATTATTTTTTGTTAAATCGTAATAACTGGAACCAATTAACATAGCGAAAATGAATAAATCGTGTTGAATGGATTCATTAATGTTAGATAGCTGAACTTGAAACCACTTATCTGTATGCAAATAAGCAATATTTGAAACATCAATGTGTGCAAACAAATGGTCAGTATTAAATAGAAATGTTAGTGTTATTCTTACAACCACCAAACTGTGTAAACGATGGAAATATTTAACTGTGTGCAAAAAAAATTAGCTGTCATTATTTACAAATAAAATTAGCAACAATTTCCTTGAAAAATCATGGATATATACAGTGACACGCATAAGTATTGGATACATGTTATTTTCTGTTATAACTCTAGTTTATATTCGCCATTTTGCCTGATATTTGGTAAGTAATATCTTGTAATATTGTTCGTGTTGCATGTGGAAGGAAAATTAAAAACTCATTGTAGAATCCTTTTTTTTTTCTTTATCAAAGTTCAAAATTACCCTATGCAAAAGTATTGGATACATCAATTTAATTTGTTGCGTAGCCTCTGTTTTATTTCACTGCTTCCAGTCGCTTTCTATAGTTGTTACTGTATGTATAACAATTTAACTGCGCGCAAACAAATGACTGATGTTAAATAATTTTTTTTAGTTTTTTGTTGCAATACTTAAACCTCTGAGTAAACAAAGGGTTAATACTAGATAGAATTATTAGTATTAGATAAGAATACATGAAATCATTTAACTGTGTGGAAACAAATGATTTCGTGCTTGTTGAAAATGTTAAGTACAAAATGTTTGTTTATAAGCCATATATATATATATATATAGTCATCCACAGACAGATCTGTTTCGTTCTATTAGAACTCATCAGTGTGGCAAGACGTATTAGCTTGCCATAGCCGGGATCGAAACCCAGTTGATTCAAACACCAATCCGAGCCTCTAACCTTCAGCCACGAGAAGCCAGTAGCAATGAAGTAAATTTTAAACAATTATGAATCACAATTACTATTGTTTACACACATATGTTTAACGGCTACCGAGACCTCAATTCATTTATGAAGAGACTTGCAATAAACGCTAATGGCAACACACGTACACGCGCATATATATATATGTATATATATATATATATATATATATATATATATGTATATATATATAACAAGATTTGGCATTAAATAACCTACAATGCTTGATATGCCATGAAAATTAGCTAAACAGATATCCTATCTGTGTGTCAATATCTGTTGAAAAAATTATTCGTATTTGATAAGATAGTGTCCAAATAACAAAAAATAGACTTACGAAAGAAATGCCGAAAATCTAAATATTTAATGTACAATAAACGCGATTTCCTAAATATTAGTCATAAAGTAATCCAAGACGGATAAACAAACGGTTAAAACCAATCAATCTTAAAAATAGTGGTATCGAACGCCCGGAGAAGACTTAAAATTATATTAATTCTTCTGGTAATTCAAAGAGTTTTCTTCCGTCTAGTTTGACCGATTCAATAGTTCCAAGAGATGAACAGTACCTAGATTAACTGGGGTGATAGTGAAACCCATAAAATTTACAGAAGGTAACTTCAATGTAGATCTTCGAAATAAGGAAAACCAGAGAATGCTACAGTGAAAACCTATTTCTAAATAGGGTATCGTAGATTATTGAATTATTGATTTTAGTAAATTTTATTGCACTCAGGAGGAATCATTGTATTTAATTATTTTTATTTTACTTATTGGAAAAGTGTTTTTGTTGTCGAGATGTCCTTCGGGTGAATTGGTCGGATTGCATAGTCAAGGGATGTCAAAACTGTGAAACTGACAGTTGATAATCAACTCTGTAGTGGATCACCTTTATAGAAAGTGGTGTGTACATTAATTTGATATTTCTATTAATAATGATAAAAGTTAGTTTAATTAAAAATTGATTCAAGTTAATAGTTAACCAGAGGGACGACAGGTTGTTTGTGAATATCGCCTCCTTTTGGTTGCAGCGAGAATAGAAAATGCTAAAACTTAGACGCGGAATTGACGGACTGTTAATTCGTGAACTGGTCTCTGATTAAAACTTACCACGTTCGAGATAAGTGAATTTAGGTATCATTTTCGAAAAATATATTTTGGTACAAGGATTGTTATTTTTGAAAGCTGTGTTTTGTCCTATGTGTCTTAGCGTTGACTTTATTTATTATCTATTTATTTTGCTTACTTTATGATGCAGTCTCCTTCGTCTATACATTGACCTATGATTCCTATTAGCGATTGATCTGTTGTCTAGATTTAAAAAAATACAACGTGGGCATTTAGCGGATTAGTAGTGTCATCCGAAGTCTTAAGCGACCAAAGTAGTTCTAATTTCTTCAAATTGCAGTTAATAGATTTCCCTTGATGAATAGAATCTTCGAAGATGCTTTTTTTATGAATTCTCTAATAGATTTAGAACTGGATGGCTAGCAAGCTGTGTCATTAATCTTAATTCCATTTGCTTCGTGACAAGATGGATTATCGTACTGAAAAATGGCTTTCTCATCACTAAACTAATTTTCTATCGATGGAATGAGAAAATTATGTAGCATTTCAAGGTAAGCCTTTGTAAAGGCTGCTATCTATCCTGATCCTTTAAATAACATGCAAGCTTATATCCTGTATGACTTAAGGAAAGTAATTATTTTCTTGTAGTCTTCTTCATATGTGATGTGAAAGGCACTAGAAATTATTGTCTTGGCCAATGTAGGGTTTCGATTTATCATTGAATACCACTTTCAACCAATTGTCAACAAGCCATGTGTCTCTTCAGCCAATTTTGAACTCATTTTCTTCTGTTTGTACTTTAGTGCCTTTTTCAAGTGGATTCTGTTTATCTAGATCGTTTTTCATTCAGTCAATTTCCAACAGTTCTTTCATAACCATTGACTCTTCTTTCTACGTAACTTGATTTTATGTTTTTATCCTACCTTTTATACGTTCAATAATATTGCTTTTTGTTTTCTATCTTAATGCATTAATGTCTTTTCCTCGTCAACCAGTGTGTTTTCTGTATTTAACCAGTCAGTTTCTTTAGACTGCGACCCATGGGTTTCATGTTGTTTTTATGCAAAACAACAACCATCAGGCAGTTAAAAAAATGAAATGAATCGAAAATCGAAAAATACTGTAAAAAAAAATTACCGTTGAGGTTTTGTAGGAATCTTTACGGGTGATTGAAAGTGTGTGTGAGTGTGTGCGTATGCTTGTGTGGGTTATGGCTGCGTATTATTGTGTATGCGTGGGTGTAAGTGAAGGTACAAAACGCAGTGCGTTACTTTAACTGGATATAAATTCGTCAGTGTATCTTATTTTTTGCTACATTTTATATATATATATATATATATTGTGGATTTGAAAACTAATTAGATAAACATAGTAGGCTCTCTCTCTCTCTCTCTGTTTATATGTTGGGGATTCAAAAACTGATTTAGATGGGAATATGTATATAAAAAATTGATTTCCGTACTCACACGCCTTTCTTTATATATTCGTAGAGTGGCTGAAAAGTTCATAGGCTGAACAAGATACTGTCCAGGAATGCGATCAAATAAGGTTTTATTTTTCCACATAGGTCCTCTTGCAGTCTACGCACTTGAATCTCATTGGTAGAAAGCGTTATCAACATCAAATAAGAATATCATCATGCGAAATGTTCACCCCAGCCTTGTATATACTCAGGTGACTGAAAACAACCAACTTTAGAGCCCACAATCCATTAAGTATAGCCGTTTTGAATGAGTTTTATGATAATTTCAATTGCATCAACAGATTTTTACTTTTTAAAATTTTACTCTTGTTAATTCTTCAGGGTGTATCATTATATGTAAGAATTTTGAAATATGTGATCATCTCACGAAACCGCATCCCACGCCTATGAGAAAAATAAAATGAACAATATCTTGGAGTAATAACGGAAGAAAAGTAAACAAAACCAAAAAAAACAAAGACGTCTTCATAAAATAACAGAATATTTCTTCGGTATTAGGCATATATTTATCCTTTGAGACATATTTATACTAACAGGATATTTTTGCATCACATAAACTACCAAAGAAAGTCTCTAGAAATCCTGTTATTTTTTTCTTCTTTACTCCCTTTTTGTGCAACACATTAAGCTAAAACTAGCAATCTTAATAAACAGGTCTAATACACAACCATTGAAAGATACTTCTAATTGTTCATCTTTTCCTAAATTATATCCAATTAAAATTTTAATATCGAACCATTTCAAATGAAGCTCAAATCAAATCAATTTATTTTTTCCCTGTTTGCTTTTTGGTGCAAATGGTTGAGTTGGAATTAGCAGTTGAAACAATATTGATATTTTGGGAGAGATTGTAAAGTAACAAGTGCAACTAAATCGAAACTGAATGAAATCGTGCGTTAATAATTTGAGGAAATTTAATCCTAATTAATTTTTTCGAAAAATTTCTGAGTTGCTGAAAAGATACACCTGGTGTTAGTAAAATAATAAAGATGAGATGGGTATAAAATTCGGCGTGAAGGTATCATTGCATTAATGAATATGCAAAATTAAGTTATGCACGAAGAAATAAATATTAACTAATACACTCGGGTATGTATGTAGATATTCAGAAAGTTGAAGTAAATAATAAATGTAAATACAGTCAAGATATCAGAAAAACATTCACGTGAGTGGATTAAAATATCTTTATATAAAATGTGTGCGAATATTTTTGTGTATGTGAAATATAGACGAAGGAAAGATATATTTGGTTGATGATATATTCAGTATTTATTTAATTTTGCCAACACGTTTCGACTTCAAATTTTCTCGCATACAAAATTATTCCACTAAAAACCTATCTTAAGTATGAGAATGAAATAATCACAATATTTTCACGCAAGTCCTAAACAATTATCAGGAATAAATATTTTCATTTTATGAAGAATAATAATACGGAAAATAGATTCGATATTGATTACGTCATTTTTCTTGAAAAAAAGTTGATCATATTTGCCAACCCCTCCGCTAGGGAAGGATATGACACAAGGTCAAATTTTTATGCGGAGTTTAACAGGTTTGAATTCAGTTTTCCTTCTCCTAGACTAGTTGCCTCACCAAGGCTGAAGAACCCAGTCTGTCTTACTATTTACCCATAGCTGGAGGGAGAATAATTGGATTCATACCTTTCCCAAGGGTATTAGTGCTATGTGAAATGCAATCAGTGTCGTCCAGGATTTGAACTCGTGTCGCCGTGTCCATTTCCTATGACGATAACCATTACACCACGGGCACCTTGAAAAAGAAAGTTAATATCCGTTACGGTTTGACAACACATTTTAAATTATTTATTCGTGTGTGTGTGTGTGTGTATAGATTAGTGTGATTTTATATATATATATATATATATATATATGGGTCTGTTTTGGTATTTACATAGAGACGTTTAACTAAAAAAAACCATTGGACATTAAAATCACGTATACACTTTAATATGCTTATAAGTAAAAGTACAAAAACTAGTTTTTGATGTTTATTAATAAAATGATATAATTCTATAATAAAATTGAATCGGTTCGTAAAATTATTCACTGAGTTAGTATAAAAAGTGCGTGCAACCCACCAGTTCTTCTTTAGTTGTGGAATGCTAAAATATTACACTGATTCCATTGGAGAAATTTGAAATTAGCATTTTATTCGAAAATTGTTTTGTTATGAACAACTACTTGAGAAAGAAATTCAAATTTTTCGAATATCTAAAAAAACAAACGAAAGAAAATCAAATCTTTCAAATTAATTTTTTAAATTCTATTTTAAAAGTAAACCAAAAGTATTTTTTAAGAAAAACTGTACATTTTTAATTCTTAGCTTTTTTTTTTAATTGTACCTATCTATAATGTTAAAGAGTAAAAAAAAAAAAAAGTATGAAAATGACAAAAAATAAGGAAAGCTTTGTTTATCGATTACTCTAAAACTGATTTTTTTTTAATCAAACGAATACATTCATCTATCTTAGAACGCAATATATCCTTTTTATGTGTAACCCAAACTATTTATTTAATAAACGATTACTTTTCATTTAAATTAATACGCGAAATTTTCTAATTAAAATAAGGACTCATTTTTAATTCTTACATACTTTATATTGTTACATTTTTCAAGGGTAAAAATGTAAAGGGATTAAACGAATACATTTTTATCACTGTAACTTAATTACAAACTAAATTAATTTTTCATCATATTTCTCAAAAAAGACTTTGAAAAAATAAAATACTTATGCTTCAAATTACTCAGGCGTTTAAGTTTGTTTTTTTTTTTATATATATATTTTAAATTTAAACAAAAATATTTCCTAAAGGAAAATCGGAATAGGGGAAGTTTTGAATTCTTCATCGTTAAATGCTTAGACGTTAAATATTGATTTAAATTAAAACCACGCTGCTTTCTTCAGAATTATTCACTCTAAAATTGTTCGTTAACTGAGCATTAATTGTAAAAAGATTACAAATAGTTGAAACCAAAAATCTGACAATTTTTTTTAAACCTTTGACAAGGACAGGGTTACATATTTGGTAGATTATTTAAATGTTAACTAAAAAAAAAAAACACTTTTAATTTTTAATTAATAGTCGAACTGTTTCAACCACACGTAACGCATATTTTCTAACATACTCTTCTCTTCTACTCTTACCTCTCACCCTCTTATGTTCGTTAAATCCTTTTATTACCAGTACCTCTGCTAGTATACATATATATTTGTGTGAGCGTATGGACAAAGTGATAGTACTCGTATATGAGAAAGACAGTGTATAGAATTCAAATCTAAATTTACAGAAATTTTACAATTATTTATTTATTTACTTTGTTTACGAATACCTTCATAATATCTACAATCTTATTTATATTTTAAATAGTTAGAAACTGCCAACGGCAAAATTTACTCAGATGAATTATTTCCCGAAAGCAAATGTTCTAAAACAAAACCATGAAGGGAAGACAGAAATAATGACATGAATTCATATATATATATATATATATATATAGTGTGTGCATTGTGTGAATGCAAAAGTAAGTGTAGGCAATATATTCATGTTTGTACGTTGCTAGTATGTGCAGATACAGTTATGAAACAGCATTTTATAATTTTGATTCAGTCTGACACAAGATCAGTATCAGGTGAGTATTTACAAAGAAAGAATAAAATGGCTAGCAAGTTTTTGTTTACTGTCAACATATCCAAACAAACATGCCTACTTATCAATATGAGCAAAACATCCTAAACCATTTTGTTAGGTTGGTTATGCTGATAATCCTATTTACCCCCCCCCCCCGATCGGGCAGGATATGACACAAGGTCAATTTTTAAGCAGTTTAACAGGTTTGAATTCAGAGTTTTCATTCTCTTAGACTAGTTGCCTCACCAAGGCTGAAGAATCCAGACTGTCCTACTATTTACCCATAGCTGGAGGGAGAATAATTGGATTTATACCTTTCCCAAGGGTATTAGTGCTATGTGAAATGCAATCATTCTCGTCCAGGATTTGAACTCTAGTCACCGTGTCCATTTCCTGCGATGATAACCATTATACCACGGGCACCTCCAAATGCTGATAATAACTTTGCTTCGTTAGAATAAAAAGGCGAATAACTTTCTTCTCCACCCCTACCTATCAATTTACGATGACATGAGAAAGTAAAAATGGTGCTTTTCTTAGACGTTTTAGTCGAAAAATGTCCACATCTTTCATCAATATGGCGTAAAAAAAGCTCATTTTGTTGGGTTATATCTGAATTGAGATCCCTCAGTCTTTAAATCCAGGAAGATTAACCTTATCAAGTCTCTTACCCACTGTGCAATGATGATATACTCCGAGTGTAAATTGAATGATGAACTCAAGAAGCTCACCAATATTTTCCTTGTAAATGGCTTATCAGAAAGTGTTATTCTGAGTAATATTAAATAAACAATTCCTAAATGCCATAATAATAAAATATTCGGTTCTCCAAAGTGTCTTGTTTATAGGAAAATACCATGGGTCGATTATAGTTGTCAGTATTTGGTGATAAGGTTACTTAGTCGGTAAATACCTTCTCAATTCTACTGTAGTACGTACTATCTTTACTTCTAGTAGGGCGTTTTCCTCCATTCTTAAGGATATTTTGTCTACACTCCAACAAATATTATTGCCCAGTCAGCTAGGGCTGTATAATACACTGACTGCACCTCTGCAGAGGGGTAAGACCACCCCCCAACGAGTGTCCTGGATATGACACTAAACAATCTGATGGTGAGGTTCCAGCAGTGCTAGAGCTTGGGGGAATGCGGAGTACCCCTTCATTACCATCGCTCCCAGATCCCCTCTGGCCCGGAGTGGTAGCACCTGATAGGGCACTATTTATGGGTTAAATAGAGCTAACAGCATGCTTATGCTAAAATGAATTAAGTAAACTGAATAGCTTGAAGTAGAAACGTTTTTGACAATTAAACCGTACTTACACTTAAACTGCGTGCTTATGCTTAACTGAATTTTTTCTAATAGAACTGTTTTTCGACATTAAAACTGTATTTACACTTAACTGAATTATTACATATAACTGCTTGAATAGTTCGAAATGGAAATGTTTTTGACAATTAAACTGTGTGTACTTATGCTAAACTGAATTGTTTTCAATAGAACAGATTATTTACATAAAAATAGATTTGGTGTTAAATAACCTCCAAAGGTTGATATGCCATAAAACCAAACCAACAAATATTAGATATTTATCATTTCATACATCAGTGCGACGCTTACTGAGGGTAAAACTATCCAGCGATTAGATGTGAGGAATGCCCAACATGTATCGGGGGCAATCATTAGGCATGCGCCAATAACATCATGTGACCATTCATATACGCATGAGTTGGTGAGTACTTGTTGAATATAAGTGCATGTCAAGTCAACTTTTCAAGAGTTCTACTCTGTTCTGTACAGGGCTTGAATTAAACACCACCTCAAAAAATTGGAAGTGTTATGTTTTGGCCTTTTGACCCGGCCAAAAATGCCATTCAAGGTGGTGCACCGGAAGGAAGTGACACATCCCGGTCGCTGGAAATCGGAAGAGGTTTCGCAGGCGTTGAGGTGTGTCTATATTACTGCGTGGGAGTTTGAAGGTAATATAAGGCCGACGAATTGAGGACAGTGGGAGATAGGCGAGAAGGAGGGCAAGCAGTACAGTGGAAGACGGAGGTAGACGCGGTGTAGTAGGGAAAGCCAGCACACAAGAGTTTACTCCAGGGTCCGGTTGAGCAGCCATGAAGAACGAGAAAGACACAACGCTGACGGCCATAACTTTGGGGTCAAAATATTCCAGTAATGTTCGTTCTCCAGCTCTTTCTCACACACAAACTTGGAACCACCCTTTGGAAACGTACAAAATAAAGATGTGAGGTAAAATATGTTATAAAGAAGTCTTCCTGCGTCTTTCTGTGTGCGTCGTTTGTTCCTGCGACTTTATCATTGTGCGTCTGTTTAATTATTTATGGTGTCGTTGTGATGCTGCATGAACATGTATATGTGTATATAAGCATATTTATTATGTGAGTATATAACAGAAGTTGATTTGATAAATACACCACATCTTACTTTGTGTATTGTTCATTCGAAATATTCTTAATCACTGTCTTTGTTTGAAGATGATTTTTTTCCTATTTGACCCATTGATACCAACTTAACTGACACTATCGCTCTGGAAGACCAATCGACTAGAGTTGCAGAATACACCAACTGCATCTCTGCAGAGGGGTAAGACTTTTCCAACGAGTGTCCAAGATATGACATTAAACAATCTGATGGTAAGGATCCAGGAAAGCTGGAGCTTTGAGGAATGCGGGAGTACTCCTTCAGTGCCTTCGCTCCCGGGTCCACTTTGGCCCAGAGTGTTAGGACCTGGTAGGGTCAAATCTATAAGTCAAATGGAACTGTTTGATAGTTAAACTGAGTGCATACACATAACTAATGCTAAACTGAATTGCTATTAATAAAACTGTTTAATAATTTAGCAGTGTGTTAACAAATGACTGATGTTTAATTGTATTGCTAGTGTTATATAGCAATACTTGAAAACATTTACTGTGTGCAAACAAAGGATCAGTAGTAATTGGATTATTTGTATTAGATTGAAATATGTAAAGTCATTTTACTGTGTGTAAAAAAGAGTCCAGGCTCGTTTTTAAATGGCATCAAGTAAATGTGTTTAGAAATCTTATATCTAATGTATACATATATTAAGAAAGAAACAATATTAGTTGATATGCCATCAAGCCAAACCAAATAACATTTTGGGACAGAGTTGACTTTGGAGTAATGGCAATAAAGAAGTAATCTTCATTTACCAAAGCTCTAAGACTAGAGAATCACCATCATATGGTTTAAGATCATTCCTAAGACACTCGTTGAGGGATCTTACCCTTCTGAAGATGTGCTGTTAGCGTATTCTACTGCCGACTGTGTGTTATCTACTTTAATATAAATCAGGTGTTTGAACAGAGTAAATAATATTTATCAGTTGCTTGCTTATCGTAAAATGATTTCCAGGAAAGTTATCACAGCTCTATTAACTTTCACTCACCTGCTTTTAGCAATTTTGATATAAAATAGTTGGCTAGGTGCTCGTCATAAGATAATAATACGGTAGAGACAACGATATAGGTGCTAGAGGTTGATATGACCAGCAGATATTAAATCTAGACAGCCCGACTCGCCCACTAAGGACCAAAGTGACGTGTTGCAAGTCACATAATTATTTTGAACACCGGGTCATAGACTTCACAGCTACTAGGACCCCGTCTTCAAGCATTACGGGGCACTGCTAATGGCTAACAGGTTGTCTCGTTGTGGGTATTACGTCTTTGTGGAGGTGCAGTCAGCGTATTCTATAACTTCTCGACAATTTGATATATATCTCGTTATTTGAAACTATATATCCAAGTGCCAGTTGTTCGTATTAGATTGGACTTTGTGATGAATAGAATCAGTTATGTAAAAAATCAATATTCGAAACCATCCATCAGTGTACAATCTTATGATTAATATAAGATGTAATCATAAATCTTTGTATTACTTAAAAGCAGTTAACTGTTTGCAAACAAATTATAAATAGTAAGTAGGATTATTAGTATTTACTATACTTATTGGTATCAGTTATACTTGAAACCATTTAAGTGCGTGTAAAAAAAAAAAAAAAAAAAAAAAAAAAAAAAATCAAAGTAAATACAATTTTTAGTGTTAACAATGCAAAGCACATAGATCAACACACATTGATATGGGAAATGTTGTTGGCTGAATTGATAAGTTTTGAGATGAAAAAGTAAATATTAAAATGAATAGGTCCACAGAGCGATTTATTTTCAAAATTTGTAATTTTTCTTCAAAACATATTTCGAGTGTATTTCACTTTCTTCAGGACGAGTATAATCTTTTTAATCTTCCTGGAGAAAGTGAAATACACCATAGAATTCGTGTTGAAGAAAAATAAATAACTTTGAAAATTAATTTCCTCGCGGACCTATTCTTTTAAAAGTATATATAAGAGGAATTTTCATTAGTATATCAACAAAGTGATTTACCTATTAAACCAAATAACTTAAGATTAACTGAGTGCAAGCAAACAATTCATATCTTTAACTGTGTGCAAACTAATTATTAACGTGAAATTACTTTGGAATACCTGATAGATATAGTTACACTAATTAATATGGAAACAAATGAAATCTAACTAGTTTTTTTTTAAGTTACTACAAACTATTTATTGAAAAATTATATATATATATATATATAGACCGATCATAACCGAGAGCAACACATACGTTCCCTTTCTAATGGCTACTATACTAAGTGTAGGGTTGGGCGCTAGTCACTTCCTTAGATTGATCAACTTACCCTTAATCCGTACCTTACAGTACTGAGTGTTAAGCAAGGGGACATCAAGTACCATGTCTTCGAGTCATTTGTAATACTAGATCAGGGAATTGAACTCTGTTCTCTCGAACCATTGTTTGCAAACTCATATATCAAAAAAGAATTTTTCATTAAATAACCTTCAATAGGTAATATGCCTTCAAACAAAGCATCTAAACCGTGTATATATATATATATATATATATATATGTATAATTTGTCTGAGTTTATAAAGGTGAGCAAATCAACTTAAGTACGTTTCTAAATTTGTCGTTTATCTCAAAGGATTTATATTTTTGTTTGTGTACGTACTGTTTACCATCTAAAGATGCACACTGTCACGTTGCAATTCGTAATGAAGCAGGTGAAAAGAAAATTACCCCAAGCTGTTGTTATTCGGTGAAGTTTCAAGGCGAAAATCTGGCTCCGCCTCTTTAGCTCCTCCTTTTCCAACCCTCCGAGCATTTTATCATCATCTATGAATTCTAAGGCGCATCATTAAGCGCGTAAAAGACAGCGGGGGAGGGGGGACGGAGGTAGGGATTTTATCCAAAGACAAATTTGCAAGAGGCCATTTATAGAAGCGAAAGGCAAATTGTTTACTGTTTAACTAGTGCAGATGAGGCTACGTATATATTAGTTTGTTGGGAAAGGAAACTGCAGACGTTTAAGAAACAGAATTCAACAGCTTTTTTAAATTTGTCAAGAATATAATCAACATTATTCGCGATAAAAAAAAAGCAGTTTTTAAATTATTCCACTATTCTATTTGGTTAGGTCTCATTGCTTAATGGGACATCAACCTTCGTGAGTTATTTAATGTCAAAGCCATCCTTGTAGAAGTATATTACATTTTAACCTGCATCTGGGGTGGATTGGAGGGTTCATAACTACCCCAAGTTATTAGTCTGAAAGAAAATGTAATAACGTTACTGAAGTAAGAACTCGCTCACAACAATTTCGCATTTCTGTATGTTATTTACTTCCCCATTGGGATTTCTCTTATTTTGTCAAGAATACTGCTGTAAATATGCTTTTAGGTTTGGTTTAGTTTATGGCATATCAGCCATTGGTGGTTATTAAATGCTAAATCTTGTATTATAACTACATAAACCGTCCTGTTTCTAACAATTAAGTTTAGCGTAAGTACACAGTTTAAATGTTAAAACGTATGTATTTCAAGTAATTCAGTTAATAAGAACAGGAGTTCTATTTCAACCATAGATAAGACTCTCAGCTGATACCTCTCCAGGCCAGAATTAGGAAGGGTGGTTAGTTGTTAAATACGTTTAATATGTTTATACTTGTGGGGAATGCTATTTTATTCGTTTGTTTGGGTTTTTTTTTAATTTTTTATAGTTATTGCTTCGAGGATTCATAAACGGTTTTTATAGTTATTTTTATGATTTTTTTTATTGTTAATTAGAATTTTTATATCTGTGGATTTGAGTTTGACAGTGTCTTTGATTTTTTTGTCATTATATGCTGTTTTTTGACACTTATGTCGGAAAAGTGTTTGGTAAAGCGACTAGAGAGCTAATGGTTGTTGTAGGACCAATATAGATATTAGGTGTTTGATTTTCCAAGAAAAATTCTCGAAATGGACATGTAAATTTATATACTACATTGGTTTTGGTTAGAAGTCTTTAATGGGAGTTTGTGTCATTCTTAACAAAAATGTTGCATTCTTTAAATTTAGTGTTGTAAATAATGAAAAAAAAGCCACTCCGAATAAATATAGATATAAAACTCACAATTTTCCAAACAACAAACAATTTAACACCACCGCCGAAAATACCCGCGAATTGGTCAAAAGTGCTTGGGCTAATAAAGGTTTTTTTTCTCCACCATTTCGACCCAGAAATACAATGGATAGTAAGAACACTTAAGTGTCTTCATTTGAAGATGCTAAAACGCGGTACTCCGTGTCATTTTACAGAATAGGTCAAGATAAAAAATTGATGCCTTAAATATACTAATATATATATATATATATATATATATATATATATATATATATATAGTTGCCTCAAATGTATTACTAGCTCATATTCAAAAGTTGCAAACAACCTGAGTTTCACTCAATGGAAAAACATATGAAAGTATAGCTAAATGTTGTTAAATTTTTGTAAAAATACACCTCTGACCGTCCATATTGTTTTCTTTTGGAGTAAAAATATCGGTGAAAATATACAGACATCAAGTTGTTCATTGTAAAGTACCATGACGGTGCCGCTACCATTTATTTTTATTTGTCAATACAATATATCCAGGACTGTGACATTAAGAGAATACAAATATCTATAAAAGGCCATAAAGATGTTTCCTTTCAGATATACGGCTGAAAAAAAAACACTCAATAGAAATAGCAAGAGAAATAATGTATTCTCTACAGAAAAAAACAACAAAGTAGGAGCATTTTGAGGGGAAGAACTTTTAAATATGTAACGCATTATATATATATATATAATGAATGGAAGTTTTTAAAATAGAAAAAGCTAAGACAAAAATTTAATAAAATAATTGGATAAAAACAAATAAAATGATGGGGCATTATATCATGCACTTTAGGGAGATTTTTAAAATTCATTTTTGCTTTTCTCTGTGTACTACACTTCCCAACTATTTCTGTACTTGATTACATTAAATTAGATTTGTAGAAATTCCTGATGCAACCGATTTAGACAAAATTAATAAACTACTAGATTAAGTTTTGAATCTGTATAAAGCTAGTTAGAAAAACATTCTCTTGAAAATGCTTTCACTTTTACTCTTTTTATAAATGTTCGTTTTCTAATTGGGCATTAATTTGTTAAACCTCTTAACCATCTGTCTAATATGTTTGGAGTGAATATTCAGATCTATTTCTTTAATTAAACTTAAAATTAAAGTTGGTGATCCTAGTATGGGGTGACCCGAGGTATCGCTTCTTAATTGCTGCCACACAGATGTGTATGGGAGGGCGCAACTCTTTTCCCTGAATTGCTCCATTTTAGCCCTTAATACGTACCTTTATAATGTTGAATCTTAAGCACGGAGGTCTCAAGTCCAGTTTGATTGTTTTTGGTATGACTCAACCTAGGATTGATCCCCGTTCTCCCAGTTCATTGGTGAACACCCTACCCACGAGGTCTATGGTCCAGTGACAAAATTTTAGAATTATGTATATACCCAACCCATCCACCACAAGTAGGCTGTGAGACAATTTTTATTTGGAATAATAATGCTGCTTTGAATTAAGAGTTTCTCTTGTCTTAGAAAAGTTGTTTAACGCAGGTTAAATAGCACAATCTACCCTACTATTTACCAATATCTGGGAGAGTAGAGATGGATTCATGCCTTTCCCAAAGGCACTAGTATGAGGTGATATTCAAACAGACTTGTCCAGGATCTGGACTCTGATTACCAACTCTATTTCTCACAAAAATGACCGATACGTCGAGGGCACCTATTTATGAATTTATTATTTCCCCTGCTTGAATACAAAAACTTAGGCAACAATTCCCAATAACCACAGATATTATTCCCGAAAGAAAATTGTAAAAGAAAATTATTTTACTTAATTTCTTTTCGTGATCAGTGGACTCCTGGCTGTTTAGTGGCTAGAACGCTGCACAGCAGCCATGAAGTAATCGAGTTTGAACTACAGTCGTGCTATTCGATTTACTTTGGGACAAATACCTCTGAAGAAGATGTAAACCCCCTCATTTCCCCAAGCTATATGTTAAATAGTACCACTACAGACCTTTTATGAGGATATGACTTTGACATTAACCCTCGAATGTTGATTCGCCATTAAAGAAAGAAACTGAATCGAAACTTTTCTTCCTCAATATCTGTGATTGAGCGTATATGTCTAAGTTAGGAGGGCGTAGGCACAGTCAATAGCGTTTGGTGACTAAATTTCTCTTCAGAGATGGATCGGAAATCTCATCGACAAGAAACTGACATTCACTAAACTTAGTCGACTATTTGTCATCAACACCTTAATTTATCTAATGTTGAGCCATGAATAACTATCATTTGAGTAAAATATAATTTATTCATGATTAACTTAAAAAGTAAGTAAAGTTGGCGACGTTAGTCGAGGGTGACCCAAAGGCTCCCTTTTAAATGGCTACAACACCGAGATGTAGGGGAAGGCACTACTCCATTCCCAGGATTTCTCCTCTTTACCCTTGATCCTCACCTTATAGTGCTGAGTGCTAAGCAAGGCAGCTTCAAGTACCATTTTTTGAGTCTTTGGTATGACTCGACCTTGGATTGAACCCTGGTCTCCTTGACCATTTGTTATATTTTGACCTTCGACCCGGCCCAAAAATACTATTCCAAGGTAATACACCGGAAGGAAGTGACACATTCCAACGGCCAGTAATCGAAAGAGATCGCGTGGGCGGATTAAGGCTTATGATATGGGACAAGGTGAAGGTCCCATTGTGCCATTACAGTCATGCACCGGAAGAGAGTAACCTCTGAACTGTATGACAGTTATTTCCGCTTGATGACGATTAAACATTCGATTTCAAAGATCCAGTAGGCGATCGTGTGGGCGTTGAGTTATTATTTAACTCAGTTGAGTTTGGGTCCCAGAGCAGTTGCCAGTAGACTTCCAGACAGTAGAGACCAGATGTGGTAGTGAAGGCCACACCCGACCGAGGGGGCCCTCGGAAAAGCCCCGATGGAGTGGACCCCAAGACCTCTGGTTGAGTATCTAAGAGAACAAGACACAACGTGACGGTCATAACAGTGGGGTCAAAATATGAAGTTTACGTTCGGTCTTCAGCACCCTCTCACATGCAAACCTTGAACAACCCTTTCGAACCCTTGCAATAAAGTGAGAGGTAAAATGTTGTTAAAGAAATCTTCCTGTGTCTTCCTTCAGGCGTTTTCCTTCATGCGTCTGTCTTTGTCGTTGTGAATTATTCTACATATATATGTGCACGTATGTAGATGTGAATCTACATGTGTGAGTATATAACACATTGGCGAACTCTCTACTCATTAGGACAATGGCCTGAAGGGATTAATTTTAATCAATCGTATATAAAATCTTCTTTTTAATGCTCACCTGCAATTTATCTGGCTGATTTTTTTTTTTTTTTACTTTCAAGTAAAATTCACCTTTCAAATTCAAATTTTCCGCCAAATTTTTCCCCTGGTCTTCATGAAAAAAAAATTGTCATTCAGGGGATTTTGTTGAGATCAAATTAGAACATCACTTGATGCAAGGTGTAATAAATATCGTGGTATGGGTTGAACAGACCTGTCTAAATCCAATATTTTTTCCTGTGTGCTTCTTGCTGAATTTGGCCGGGTGTTATAAAGAGGCACTATATTTCCCCTGTTGACGAATGCGAAGCGTTTATTAAAATATTTTCGTTCATACATTGCAGTTGTTGAGTGATAAAGACTGTATTAGGTATCTGTTTAAAAACCTAAAATGAATGACACCACTATGATCCCACAATAGAGACAGCATAACTGTTCTAAAAGTTACGCTTTTTGGCTATTGTCAATCAACTGACTTCTGAATATCGTAAAAACAGATTTTGCATTACCTGTTAAGACATGCTTAAGAAATGGATCATTTCTCTGCCTTGAAAGAAAGTTTGTCGTGATTCTTCTCTATATGTGTACAAGTTATCAAGACCTCTATAAATTTCTCTTTTTCTATCCTCTTTAGGTGGTGGCAGATAGTATTTAGTGATTTCTTGAGATTAATCGAGTACTGATGCGATAATTACATTCTACCAATTCCCTTAAAGCTTATTAATCGAAGTTTGAGGATCATCCTGCTCTGGGTTCATGTCTTAATGTTATATCATCAGAAGGAACCTTTGAAAACAAGTTTTGGACTTGTCGTTCTGAAATGACAATTCAGCTAAAAAACGCGACAAATTTTCTTTGCTGTTTCTGAAATGTTTTTGTCATTCTTTAACTCATACAACATTAGATGTCGAATATGCATTTTCAGTTGGTCCATTTTAGGAGAGAGAGATCGTAAATTAAATCCTCATGTGCGTTCTTTCTCTACTGAAATAACGATGACCAAGGAAGTCACTCTATAATCAGGTAATTTTGGGTTGCGTTTAAAACAAAAGAAAGATGGAAATGCAGAGTTAAAACTTGCTTTTTCAAAACGGAAAATGTAGTTGTGGATGCTGTCAAACTTAGTGTTATCTAACAACAGAGAAAATGGAAAAAGCGTAAAATAATAGTTATATATATATATATATATATATATATATATTCATATTGATATGTATAAAAGAAGCTGTAACCGTGATAAATACGTAATATTTTTAAATTCAGTCCATAAATACCATTCTGAAATGCATCGTAATTGAATTTAGATTTAACATTTAAACAACACTTATGTAACACAGCAAATGAATGAAAACATAAATGTCACAAAGACAAATTAATGATTAGAACAAACAAAAAAACAAATAAGTATGAAAAACAAATGAATAACAACTCATATATAGGGTGTCTCAATATATATGGGACTTCTGTAACTGCTAATATAGGGTGTCTCAATGTACATGGGACCCATGTGACCGTTAATGAATCTACTTAGAAAATGTGAGTGGGGTTGTAGAATATACCGACTGCATCTCTGCAGAGGGGTAACACCCCACCAACGAGTGTCCTGGTTATGATACTAAACCATCTGATGGTAAGATTCCATTAATGCTGAATCTTTGGGGAATGCGGATAACCCATTCGCTGCCATCGCTCCCATGTTCTCTCTTATTCGGTGTGATACCACCTGATAGGATCTTATCAATAGGTTGAATAAAACTAAACCGTGGTTTCGAGAGTTTTAGGTTTTGATATTTACACTGGGTATGTATCCAGAGCAGAATTGGTTAAAATAGAAATGCTTCGACTTTTAAACAGCGTACTTATGCTAAACTGAATTATCAGAAATAAAACTGTTTTTACATTAAACTCTCTATTACACAGCTTACTCCGACGAGTTTCCTGTTGATGACCCTCAACAATCTGATGGTAACGTTCAAGTAATACTCGTGCTTTTGGAAATGCGGCTCAACCCTTCATTGCTATCGATCCCAGTTCTACTCTGTGTCAAATAGAACTTAACTCAGTTTAGAATGAGTAGGTAGTTAATTGAAATAGAACTGTTTGACTAAACGAAATAACTTGAAATAGAAATGTTTTTGAGAATTAAACTGTGTACTTAGATTTAAACCGCGTACTTATGCGAAACTGAATTGTTTCACATGAAACTGTTTTTATATGCTAAACTGAACTGTTTGAAATAGAACTGATTATTTGTATAAAAATGGATTTGGTATTAAATAACCTACAAAGATTGATATGCCATAAAACCTAACCAGCCAACCAATCATCGTTCAACTAAAGAATAAAACTATGAGTGCATCATGTACCAGATACATATTTTTTTAGAAACACGTAAATAATTCTGGCAAAAATCTGAGCTATGTAAAGTGAAGCTTCTATTTTTTAAATCTTTGCTTTATTCTATGATCTAAAATAGTCAAGAGTATATTGAGTATGTTAAAATTTGTACTTTTAATTGGCAGATGTTAAAGTAATGTTTTTATTTACTTTTTTTATTACATATCAGACTTGCTATCCTCACTTGTAAAATATCTGATTAGGATGCATTCAAAAATGAAATAAGTCTTTTGTAGAACGTTTTCCTCAATTTTATTCACCCACAATGAACTTGTGTCGTCATATTTTTAAAAAGAAAAACAACATAATCTTACTGTTTAACACCTGTTGTTTTTTTTCTTTCGTGGATAATCGCTGATAAAAATAAAGTATAATAAAATTAGATCGGTAACACAAAATCCTAATATTTTTAAGAATATTATTTGCTGTTTTTTTTTTGTTTTTTTTTCAATTCAATGTCGTCTCACTTTGGTTGTTTTTTTTTGTTTATTTTTTTTTGAGAGTTTAAGTTTAGTCAACTTGGGGTTTCGAGATTTACTACTCACCTTCCGTTCTGAATCACCTTGAAAATATCGTGATTATCAACTCACTGATGCATGCCTAATTTCTCTTCACGTTGCCGGGCAAGGGTTAACAAAGTGTCAAATCAGCGATTGTGTCGAGGCCACTCTGTGTATAGTTCTAGGGGGAATTAATTTAATTTACGAGATCATATCGATTGAAGTGATTCAAGACATCGATCCTGTTAAATGATGGTGGATGGTCATTGCACACTTAGGAAAAGCTTCGCTTATTTCAGGCTAGTGGAAATAGTTTGATAGCGGATTCATCTCACTGAGGCAGAGATAATAGAATATTCCGCCACTGGGGATTAGTACTTAGTGTTCGAACCAAAGACGAGATTTCCAATGCAGATTTTCAAAGCAGACAATACCTCCGTAGAGAAGATTCCTAACGTTCTCGTTCCAACTTTCACGATTCTTATAGAAAATTTCAGAAACAAAGAACAGTTGATATCTATTCAGTTGACAAGGAAGCCTATTTTGAGTCGTGGGTAACGTGCAGTACTTCAATATCTTAATAAGTGAGTTTGTAGGAGGTGGCTCTGTTTTGATATTTAAGTTATTTTTATTTTTGGTTGCATGTTCTCATCACGTCGGAAGGTCAACATTTTGTAGGAGGACGTGTATTTATGGTAGTTATGCTTAGTCCCCCAAAATTCAATGTTGAAGTTTTATATAGTGTTTAGTTTGTTGAGAAAAAGGTAGAATATAGGCACATGGATAAAGGTAGTAAATGAATGAAGCCAATGAATGAAATGAGCAAAGGATATGAAACGGCGCGGACAAAAGGATAATTCAAAACAAGGCGACAAACAAAACAAATTTATATCTATAATAAAAAATACATTGATACATTGAAATATCGCCATGGTTCAAGTAATAAAATAGTCATGTGTGTATATGTACAACTAACACAACTACAACAAGTGAAAGGTTAAATGTAAAAAGTGTCCTATTCATACTGAAGTCATATTTTAAAATGTTTGTTTCTTCCGATGATTCGATACAGTCGGTGTTTCCGAAGCAGAGTTAGTTAAAGTATTTTGAAGGAATGAATGCTTGCGAGGCCCATCCATGTTGCTGCTTTTTTGACGTCTGTTGGTGAAATAGTCACACTGGAGGGAGTGTGTTGCTGCTGCAATGGAAATTGGGTAAAACAGGAAGAGTGTTTGAAGACGACGTATTTATAGAAAATACGTGTCTTGAAATCGGCTCCAAAAAACGCAGGACGAAATTTACTCGGACGTAGTTTTACGCAGGTCACGTGGTTCTCATGGCCAATGGTTTCCCGAGACTGAATATGTGTGCATCCGCCATCTTTGTTGTGGAAACAAGTGGCATACCGCCCAAATTAAATTATAGGAGTGTAAAGTCCTATAAGTTCTAACGCTAGTTGCGCTGTGACGTTCACTTCCGGACTAGAACACTTGGGAAATGTTGAAACCCCCTTAATTCCTGGGCTGTTGTTAACAGCCATTTCCACTTTAAGTGACAAGCCTCTTAAATTGGTATGCCAGTTTAAATATCTCACCGAAAGTATGTAATTAACTGAAAACGATGTCAAAACACGCATTAGGAAGGTGTGAACCGCTACTAACAAGTCATCGAACACATGAAAATCTGATCTTTGATAAAATAAAACAGAATTTCTTCAAAAATGTGGATGTATCAGTACTAACGCATGGATGCACCCATAGTACGCAAGTGAAATGGATAGAGAAAAGGTTGATGGCAACTACACAAGATTACTATTTTCAGTTTTCAATAAATATTGGAAGCAATACCACACAGCCAATTAGCTCTTATCTCACAAATCATCTGATAAAGAAGACAGAGTGGACACTACTAGAAAACTAGAGAAGAACTCATGAGCGGCGTTCTTTTATGCACTCTTACACATGGACATGTAAGTGTTGGCTATCTTGCAAGGACTTTAATACATCATTCCAGTGTTGACACTGGAGCAATGGACAACAGGAATGGATACTGAGATAGACAGGGAAACGAGGAACACTTTGCTATCGTAACAATATAGTGACAGCTGTTTATTCTACCAGGATGCTTTGGGCATTAAATAACCCACAGATGTTGTTATGCCATCAAACTAAGAAACCTAACCAAATCTCTTCCATTAAATATATTCGGGTGCAAGGCTACACCTGTGAACAATTCATTAAGGATATAAATTAATATATCAGTAAATATTTACAAGATGAAAATGCTTGATACCAAAGCCTTGTATAGATTTGTTATAAAATGGCTTTTTTTTTTTTTTTTAAAGCGTTAAATCATTTTGGTCTTATTTTCTGCAAAAGTCGGTTAAATAAATATGTTGCTTGATTAGCTATATGCAATTTCAGCCCAACTAGTTTACTTAATGCTAAACCCTATCATTAATTTGACTTTTCTGTGGATAATTAAGTTAAAACTCCTTCGAAATTTTGCTTGCACAAGTTTGAATGATTTTGCCTCCAAATAAAGTGACGAAAAATGTTTCCTCTCTTGTCTAAGACATCGTGATCGAAGATTAATTGTTTTTATGGCATAGTATTTTCAAATCTGAAGCAAACCAAATAAAAACATTATTAGAGTAATTAGCAGTTACATGAGGCCCTTGTATATTGAGACACTCTGTATTTGCCAAGAATGTAAAAAGAACTAAAATCTTTCAACAAACTCTTAGAATCAAAAGGAATTCATGATTTAGAAATGTACCATGCTTATAACAAAGAAGAGGAGTGAATAAAAGAAATAAGGAAATGAATAGAACTGCCCAATCAGGAAAGCATCAGCACTTAGGAAACGCTTCTAAAAATTGGAAGCGGACACAATGAAATAACCAGATTTGAAGAAAGCAAAACACCCTAGCAGAGTAGGCAAAGGTCTTTGATACCTAGTAAAATATCCTTTCTAAGATACTCAGGACTATTCTTAAAATGGACCATGGATGAACGCAAACAGATGGACCCGATATAAGGAAGAATTTATGATGATGCACAATGCCTTATACCTGAAACCTGACACCGAGATTTTATGTATCATAAAAAGAAGGAAGAGAATTCGTCATCATTGAGGATTGTATAGATATAACAATTCAGAAAGATCTAAGTAGACTGAAGCAGTCAGTAAAAGCAATATTAACAGAAATTGTATAAGGACCAACAGGAATGCAACAAAGTAAAAAATCTAGAAAATAAACAGGAAAAAATAATTCTTTGGAAACTTATACATGAACTGTAAGAAAATTACAGATGAGCAGGGCATGGCTACGAAGAAGTGATATCAAGAGGATAATTTAATGTCAACTCATATCAGCACGAAATAATCTCATAGGGACTAATTACGCAAAAGAATAAAAAGTACAGGTTAAGTGTTAACAGACTTTAAAAAGGTAATAAATGGATAAGCCAATGCAGCAAACTGGTGCGAAAGGAATACAAAAGTTGGCTCAACTGTATGGAAATTGTCCACTAGAAATCAGGCAACAGATTAAAATTTAACTTTGCTAACAACTGGTGTATGCACAAAATAGAATCTTACACACAAAATGAGACACATCAGATTATCGGGGACTTTGAGATACAAATGGATGCCCAACTTCAGTTGATAGAATGTAGTATTCATTAGCAAGAACCAAAGAACCTGCCATCCAGAGAATTTTGCCGTTTCAGCAAATCATAGATCATAGGTACAAAAAAATTTTGTTTAATGGTTAAATAGTACCATTACCTTGCCAAAGAGCAGAAAAAGCCGTTGAACAGGAAATTAATCGAGATAAAGATTGCATCCGGGATACTTGGAATAGTCCACGAATGCCTGGAAAAGAACTTGGAAAAACCTGAGATCAGAGAATTAAGAGACGATACATAACACTGCAGACTTGCTCCAATACAAAGAAAAAGCCCGTCGACCTGTGAGGCTTGTTCTGACTGAACTGAATGTAGGGTTGTATCACACGTTCTCGAACGGGGTAATGCCTGTATCGCTACATCTTAAGTGGTAACTGGACTTGTTGTAATCCTACCGTGGTAAAAGTTGAACTCACGAAACTCTGTCTTAGTTAACTAACACAAAGGTTAACTCGCTACTACAACTTTTATGCAGTCGTCGGAAGAACAAACAGAGTAGGAAAGCTGCGTTAGCTGGACAAATAGAAACAGCATGTCATGAGGAGGAAGAGTGAGCAGACACAGACCTTGAATTATCTTCCATGTTTCATCTTCTAATTCTTACACGTGCTTCCTCGCAGTGTGTTTTCACCGATGTTCATCCGGGCTTCAACTTTTTAACTATCTTCACATTGCCCCGGTGCGAGTTCACTTTCGTCTTTACTTCGTCACGTCTCTGAGGCAAATAACTGAGAAACTTGAGTCGTCCCGTTACTGACACCTGGTGTCGGAGAGAGGACATATTTCCGGTGATTCAACACCTGCAGAGAAAATTTGAGATCTCGGGTTTTTTCTAATCATTTTTTTTATTACCGTAGTCATAAACTTTGACCCATGAGTGCTTTGGTATGAGTAATTTAGATGTCAGCTGGCAGTTCCTGTGGTGTCTAATTTTTCTCAAGTTTTTTTTACTCTCTCGTTCTCCGGAAAATTTCTACATAACTTGGACCAACCGTATCACGTAACATAACTTCCCTACGTCAATTCTAAAATTTTTAACCCGTAAAAAAATTTAAAAACTACCTTCCTAACATTATTGGCTCTCATAAAATGTAACTATAGGCTCTGATTTACAAAAGGCAAGCAATAAGCCCAGACAAAGCTGAGAGCAAAACAGAAATGTGTGGGCTTATAACGTCGGCCACTGTGCCTTTATGTGTGGGTGGATCTCAAGTGAGTGAAAAAGGACAGTAATTATTTTCTCTCAGTCTCTCGATTTATTTCAGTTTTAAACACCAATCGGAGCGATCAAATTTGATGAGCCACAAGAATAGAATGCTTCTTAAAACAAAGTCTATGAATAT